>QEPC01011131.1:4165066-4176453 GCA_003113815.1 Sphenodon punctatus
AACCGGTAAATCCGGTAGCCGGTAATGGGCCCGGGGTCCCACCTCTAGGAGTCACCATCAAGCCTGTCCCTCAGGTGCATAGCCTGGAATTCATCTTTGACTGCTCCCTCTCCTTTATGCCTCAGATCCAGGCTGGTGTCAAGTTCTGCTGCTTCGCTCTGTATAATATTGCTAAAATTCGACCTTGCCTTACTTTTGCCACTGCAAACAGTCCACGCTCTAGTCAACTCTTGCCTTGACTACTGTAACTTCCTCCTTACTGGCCTCCCCTGCCTTGATTTCATTCCCCTCATTTCTGTTCAAAGCTCTGCTGCCAAAGTCATCCACCTTGCCCATCACTTTGACCACATTCAGCCCTTCCTCAGTCTCCACCCTACACTGGCTCCCCCTATGGGAATTCATTCAACACAAGCTCCTGGTCTTCACCTTCAAAGCTCTTCATGGCCTTGCTCCCCCATCTCTCTCTGCTCTTGTATCCCACAACATTCCTGCACGGGAGCTTCACTCCTCCTCTGCCCCTGCCCTCACCTGCTTGTGACTCCTTTGTTCCTCTAAACACCTTTGCCCTTTCTCTCTTGCTGCCCCCCATGCCTGGAACTCCCTCCCTCATAGCCAGTGCTAGAGGTCGGCAAAGTTGGGCACTTGCCGAGGCCCCATGGGCCTTGGGCCCCTCCTCCAAATCTGGGTAACTGCTGTTGCCTCCACCTCCCCGCTCCTCCCAGTGGTGAGTGACAACCCCCCATTCCATCCCAGCTGCAATAGGTGGGCCTCCCCCTGCTTGAGTCCCCTCGGCTGCGGCAGCAGGGGATGTGGAAGGGGGGAGGAACTGCTGCCACCCTGCCCACCTGCCTGCTTACTCTCTCTCTTGCAGCAGTGGTGCTGTGACCTGATGCTGCTGCTGCCACAGCTGCTGCAGTTTAAACACACCCCTGTGCTCCTACGTGCACACTGGGGGCTGGCTGCTATTTTCCTAGTCTGGCATGCTGATTCTGGGAAATGTAGTCCCAGCATGTCAGACTAGAAAACTGGTTTTCTAGTTTCAGTTTCCTAGTCTGGCATCTTGGGTCTACATTTGCCAGAATGGCAGACTAGGAAAATGGCGTGGTTCCACAGCATGTGTGCAGCAGCTCAGGGTCTTTAAACCAAGTGGCAGTGGCAGCAGTGCCAGCAGGCGAAGGAGCAGGCCTTCCCTGGTGGCAGTGCAGTGATTTCCTTCTCCCGCAGTGTGTGTGTGTGTGTGAGGGAGAAAGAGCCTGCCTGCCTGCCTGGCCCTATGGGGGTATGTGTTGGTGGTTGGTTTACCCTGCACACTCTGCATGCTATGTTTGTTTAGGGAGGTGTTGCCAGTCGCACACCCTGCATTTTTATGTTTGTGGAGGGGGAAGGAAGCTTTGCCTTGCCATGTGGTTTGGGGTGGTTGGTTTTACATTCACACAAGTTATGCAAATTAGGTTCAGGACGATGCAAATTAGGCTATATGCAAATTAGGCAAAAAGGGGGCCACTGATACTCTGTCACCCAAGGGCTCACAAAAACCTGGAACCAGACCTGCCCCCCTGGATACATTTGTTCTGCTCCCTCTCTCCCAACTTTCAAGTCCCTCCTGAAAACCTACCTCTTCCATCAGGCTTTACCAGGGTCGTAATGAGTGATGAGAATCTTCTCCCTGTAACTAAATTAAGCACGTGCAGCTATATCCTTGTAAATGTATCCTTGTCTCTCCTGATGTTCACCTCTCCCTCGTCTCTCACTTCCTTATCTTTCTTAGATTGTAAGCCCCTTGGGGTAGGGACCTGTCTACAAATAGGGCCAGGTACACTGTTTGCACTATATAAATAATAATAATAATAATATAATATAATAATTATTATTCATATTACACATATGCAGTTGCCAAAAATGATTAACTGGGAAACCAAAAAACCAAAATAACCAAACTGAAAAAACAAACCAAATAACAAACAAACAAACAACTACATCCTGAAAAAGCAGATACGTGAATGAATACTCATTTTGAATGTCCAAGTAATGTCCAAAAATGTAAATCATGCCCAGGAATTATAAATCTACAATCTGTTTCAGTTCCAGTGTAGAAAATTGAAACTCTCGCCAGTGCTCCAGTCTCTGAACTGGCTGCCTATACTGGCTGTCTTCCAAGCCCAATTCAAGGTGTTGGTTTTGACCTATAAAGCCCTTTATATATATTTATTTATATATATATTAAAAGTTTTGCTACTCTGCCCCTCCTGCCACAGGCAATTCAGGGTGTCTTACATTCAATAAAATAGCAATAATAAAACTATAACACATAACATAAAAGGAGACCAAAATAACCCATCCCACCTCATCCTAACCCACTCCCTCCCACCCCATCACCCTTCTCCCCTACCATGGCCTGGGCCTTGCATATCTGTGAGATCACCTCAGCCCCTGGGTCCTGGACTGGCCCCTGCGGTCAGCCAGGAGCGCCCTCCTCGAAGTCCCCCATGTATCTTGCGTGATGACGACAAGGAGGGCATTCTCTGTGGCTGCACCGAGGCTGTGGAACTCCCTCCTGACAGAGGCCCGCCTGGCCCCGGACCTCCCCTCTTTCTGTAGATAATGTAAGACCTGGTTGTACCACCGGGCTTTTGGCAAGGGAGATGGGTGAAGGGTGTGGGGGTTGGGTGTGTTTGTGTGTGCGTGGGGGTGTATTTTCTCTACCATGGGATATTTTATTGATTTGTATTATGTTTATTTATGTGTTTGTTTTTCAATATGTTGTGAGTCGCCCCGAGCTGCAGTAGCAGGAGGGGGCAGCCTATAAATCTGAGGAAAAAAATAAAAAATAAATAAATTCAGTTGCACTTGCTCTTATGGCAGGACTCGGCTTTGAATGCTGGCATCTTCAAGCCTGGGCACAGCAGATCTACCCTGCCTCCTGAAGGTCAGAAATTTTTCTAATCTTGCTGAGGGCCGCATTTGGCCCCCGGGCCTGAGGCTCCCCACCTTTGAGTTAGGCTGTGGAGTGAAGGCTTTCTCTTGGGCAGCTGGTTGTGCATCTGGGCGTGCTGTGTTCTGCATGAATGGTGCCTGTGAAGGCTGATTGGCAGAACCAGTTTTTCTGCTCTGGATTGGGGAGGAGGCAAATAGTAAGACAGGAACCGCAACTCTTTAACCACAGACGTTTGTGAGGCTGCTTGTAATTTTCCTGCCAGGTAAGGACATTTTCTTTTTTTCACCTCATCCCTTTTATGGAATGCAAAACTGTTTTTATTTGCTGTGTATGGGTCTTGGTGTAATAGCGTTAGCTGTAGGTGCAGAGTTTATCAGCCTGAGAACATGGGAACAGATTGGGTGTCTGCTCACACCCTGTGTGATTTCAAGAACTGAGATCTAGGAATCTTTGCGTTTTTGAACCCTATTCCTAAGCCCTCCTGAAGGTGAAGAAGTTATGGAAGATATATTATGTGCATTGCCTTTATGAATATGCAAATTAATTTTGTTTGATCTACAATGGATTCTATTCTGACCGTTTCCTTTTGGTTTATTCAGCCTCGAGGGAAAACTGCAATTGTCCAATTAAGATGATGGAAATAGGAAAGTTTTTAACTTTCCACCCACCTTTCAAACAATCCAGTTCTCTGAGGCGGTGGTTGCTGCCTTTCCTAATAGTTTGCACTAGAGTTGGGTGGGTGGAGCTACACTCGTCCTCTCAGCTGCCATCCAAAGCACATTCTGTGAACTGTAGCTGGCTCCAAGCACAGTGGGAATGATTTGCTATAGACTAGCATGAAAGCAAGCACAAGCACCAATAAGCACTGACAATACATCATGGCCTGGTCTGACCTTTTTCCTAAGAGCCAGTGTAGCCTAGTGGATAAAATGTTGAATTTGCATCTGGGAGACCAATGTTCAAATCGTATTGTAACCATGAATTTGCTTGCTTTGGACGATTCACCATTTCTCAGCCTCAGTTCTCCATCTGTAAAATTGGAATAATAATGGTGATTGTGGGTTATATAATGGTTATGAGGGGGAACAGTAAGGAAAGGATTATTGTGAGAGTGAACTAGACAAGCACTTTGAACAATGATAAAAATAGTGAGTGGAAGTTACATTCTCCTAAATATCTCCAGTGAGGGACCTGTCTGAAGTGAGAGAAGCACACTTCAGTGACCTGGTAGATGCTTTTATGGGATGTTCTAACTAGATAAAGCACAGCATAGCTACTAGCAGCTTAACAGGGAGCTCTGTGTTAAGTATTTGTCAGCTGTCTGTCCATTTGCACAATGCAGGCTATACATTAGTTTTGTGAAAGGACTCTGGAAATGGTTTGCTCAATGAACCTGGTTCCAAAGCAGCTGACATGACAGTAACCCAAATTCCAAGTGTCACCATAGTAGCAATGAGAACCCTCAGAAACAGACACTTAGCCTTAGCATATACTAGGGTGCAAGGTGAGAAAACCCTTAGGTTCTTCACCTCCACCAGCCTCCATGTCAACATGGAGACACTTCAGACTCCATGCCAGAAAGTCCATTCCTCCCAGAGAATCAGGTCTCCTGCTGTTTGCCCACATGCTGTTTGCCCACAGCTTGAACTAAGCAGGAGGCAGAACATGGTGGCTAGGTTGGAACTCAACACCTCTTCTAAGCATCCCTATATCCCCCCGCATCCCTCCCCACCACACAGGGATTCTATTAAGCCAGGGGGCTATTTCTGAAAATGTTAAACCACTTCTTGGATTGTTGGGGTCTGGAGAGCTAAGGAAAAATAAAAAGATATGGGCCAAGGAGCTCAAGACAGCCTTTTAAAAACTGAAAGTTCTACAGACCGATGAAAAATCACATATTTCTCTAATTTCTCTTTTTAATGTATTGCCCGGCATCTCGTTTTTTCCTAGATATTCTGAATTTCCTGCCAAGGGCTGCCTAACTGCTGAGGAATGTCTTCAGTTTTGAAAGGTGAGTTACATTGCTTCTGGAAAACCCTGCCTACATTTAATCCTGAATGTGCCACTGTATGAGATATTAGATCAGCCATGTCTGGGTTTAACTGGTTCGATGAAGATTAACAAGTTGCTGGAGAATAGGTCCACCGATGGCAATTAGCCAAGACATTCAAGTAGGTCGGGGAGAGGGGGCAAATAACCTTTGACTGTTGGGTAGTGGGAAGGAATTATAAGGAATAGATCACTCCTTTGACCTGTTGTGTACTTCTCTGAGGTGACCACAAGTGGCTACTGTCAGAGACAGGATGCTGGGCTCAGTGGACCATTGGGCTGCCCCAGGATGGCACTTCTTATGTTTTTATGAAATCGAAGGTCAGGGTGCCCCTAAACCTTCTATCAGAAAATTGTAGTGAGTCAAACAGGGTGATGGATCTCTTTATAATTGCCCTATTTCTTATACACTTCCCTCAAAGTATTTGGTGCAGACCACGGTTGGAGACAGGATACTGGACTAGATGGACCAACTGGTCTGACACAGTATTGCAGTTTTGATAATCTCTCTCCCTCCATTTAAGAGGGGCTGGTCCCAAATCCATCCACCTCCATAACTGCATGTGGCCTTATGCAGCTGTGGCAAGCAGACATTACTCTGCAGTTCGTAGTCAGTTTTGACAGTTCCTCACCCCAGGCATCTTGGGAGCAGAAACCACCTTGAAAGTCAGTTGCCCACATGATTTCAACTCCCTCAGGTCCTTTTGAAAATCCCACTCACGGCATCTCCCCAACATCTCAGTCTGGGTGATCCACAGACAACTCCTCATTTCACCTCTACCCCCCTCAGCTATACCAAAGAAAATTCCTGTCTCCCTCCTTCTGCCCAGGATCAGAGCACCCCAGCTACATCCCTGCTCTCATCCTGCTCTACACATTCTTCCAAATCCATTCATCATAAAGCCTTTCCAGATCCATGGAGGCTATGAAGGGGGAGAAGAAAAATCATGTCTAAATTATAGACCAGGTGTGATGGAATCCCAGTGTATCCACACCTCTCTGTCCAAAGGACTCCTATCTCTGCTGCCACTACCCGGGTATACTACAGTTAGACTGTATCCAAATGTTTTTATCATTAACTGGGTAACCTGGGATCCTTTCCCCCAGTTAGTTGGTATCTAACTGGGTTAGATACTGGCTAACTGGGGGTGATTTCAGACGTTACGGGGCCCTTTGGCCCCGTACCGAAAGCACCCGATCCATTCCCCCCCGGGGTCACCCCGTAATGCCATAGCAGACGTGCCGGGGGGATCCCGGCGGGGAATGTGGGAGGGGGCGGGGCCACGCGGTGCAACGTGCGGCCGTACGGCCCCGCCCCCTCCACGCACCCCGCCGCCCGCCCTCCGAGGAGATGGGCGGGCGGCGGGGCAGTTGCGGCCGCCGCGTCGGGCCGGAAGCGCCATGGCCCGGGATCTCTCCGGGGATCCCGGGCCGTGGCGCGCGGCCAGACGTTACTTTTCATTGGTCCCTGCCTGGGGTCCGTTTGACCATGCTTCCCAGGACATTTCCCCGGCTAGCCCGGGAAACTTGGTTCAAACAGACCCCATGTGGGGATTCACCGTGGCGAACATCTGGCGGCCGCCAAACAGACGTTCGGGACACGGTGACCACAGGTGGGTATTCACCGTGGTTCACCGTGATCCCGTAACGTCTGAAAACACCCTGGGTTAGATCTAACTGGGTTAGATATTGGCTGCCTGTGGAGCGATGGATTGAGTTTATGATTACGCTGCTGGTTTTTAGGTCCCTGAATGGTTTAGACCCTGGCTATATTTGAGACCTACTTCAGGAGTTTCACACTGATGGGTATCCGCACTCAGGAACCACCTGCTGTTTGGGGGTTCCACCTTTGTGCCTTAAGTCGGCGGGAGATCGGGCTTTTGTTGTGGCAGGCCCCTCAGTGTGGAACTTGCTCCCTCTGAATGTCCATCTCCGTTCCTCCCTCCTGACCTTTAAAAAGCACCTGAAAACCTATTTATTTTCTAGGTGCTTTTAGGATCCCACTGCTGGTTCCCTCAATTGTACTCTGTCCTCCCTTTTTCCTTCCCCTGTTTTAAAGTATTTATTCTTGTTTTAAATTGTCTTGAATTTTTTAAAATTGTGTTATACTGCTTATATTATTTTATAGTTAGGTTGGGCCACCCCCGGAGGCTGATGGAACCTCAACGGTTCCAGGAGGCCCTGGGGGATTTAACCTTAGACCTTGACGGCCACTCTGTTAATGAGCTCGTCCGAGCTTGGAACATCTTGCTTGGGGAGGCCATTGACAGGGTGGCTCTGATATGTCTTCTACCTCTGTCTCATCATCGCAGGGCCCCTTGGTTTACTGAGGAGCTGCGGAGTATGAAACAGGCAGGTAGGCGGCTAGAGCGACGCTGGTGTCGGACTTAGGCTGAATCATCGACTTCTCCACAGGGCCCATTTGCAGTCCTATGTGGAGGCTGTGAGGAGAGCAAAGAAAGAGTTCTTTGCCGCCCCCATAGCATCTGCAAAGTTGCGTCCAGCAGAGCTGTTCTGGGTGGTGCGGGGGCTGGCCAGTCCAGCCTCCCTCCCGCCTGGACGGGGACTTGCCCCAGGCCTGCTGTGAGAGTTTGCCATCTACTTTGCAGACAAGATCACTCAGATCCAGAGCAATTTTGACACCAGATTAGGAGCAGTAGAGGTGGAGCATGAGGTGATGGAGGCCCCGTTTGGTCCATCTTCTTGGGTTGAGTTTCAGGAAGTGACACCAGCCGATGCCGTGGATGTCCTGGGGTCTGTTAGAGCGACCAGTTGTGAACTCGATCCATGCCCGTCCTGGTTGGTGAAAGCCTCCAGGGAGAGTTTGGGGACGGTGCTGGCGAGGGTAATCAATGCGTCCCTTCAGCAGGGGAGTTTGCCCCCTGGTATCAAGGAGGCTGTGATGTGCCCCCTGCTGAAGTAGCCATCTTTGGATGTGGACGCACTCGCCAGCTACTGACCTGTCTGCAACCTTCTCTTTTTAGGGAAGTTTATTGAATGCATGGTGGTGGCACGGCAGCTCCAGGCTCATCTTGACAGCATCGGTTTCCTTGACCCATTTCAATCAGGGTTCTGCCCTGGCTATGGCACATAGACGGTGCTGGTGCCCTTGGTGGATGATCTCCACTGGGAGATGGATGCAGGATGTTCAACATTTCTGATTCTGCTAGATTTCTCGGCCGCTTTTGATACAGTGGACCGTGGGCTGCTGTTGAGATGATTGCAAGCCCTGGGGAGTCTGGACAGGACCGTCTTAGGGTGGTTCCAGTCATTCCTCTCAGGGAGAAGCCAGCGGGTTGTCCTGGGGGCTGAATCTTCCAGCTCCCGGGCCCTGGATTGTGGCATTCCGCAAGGTTCTATTCTGACTCCATTATTGTTTAATGTGTATATGCAGCCCTTGGGGGAGATCGTGAGAGGGTTTGGTGTGTGTTGCCACCAATATGCGGATGACACCCAGCTATACCTCTCCTTTTCATCCGACCCAGGTCCTGCCGTCTCAGTGCTGTCCCAATGTTTGGAGGCTATGGCAGATTGGTTACGGCAGAGCAGACTGAAGCTTAATCCTGATAAGACGGAGGTGATGGCAGTGGGTAGGGTGAGGGAGGTGTTGGCTCCTCTCATAGAGGGGGTCCGCCCTCCCGTAACCCAGAGGTTCGGAGTCTGGAAGTGTTATTGGACTTGGATCTCCGCCTAGACCGGCAGGTGGAGGTGGCTATTGCTAAGGCTGCCTTCCGCCAGCTGTATCTGGTGCGGAGGCTGTGTCCATACATTTCCAGACCTGACGTGGCCACCCTCATCCATGCCTTCATCTCCTCAAAGCTGGACTACTGCAACGCACTCTACGTGGGACTTCCCTTGACGCTGGTTCAGAGGCTGTAGCTGGTGCAGAATGCGGCGGCTTCTCTCCTGACGGGGACGAGCCGACAGGAGTATATCACTCCCATGCGCCGCATGCTGCACTGGCTGCCTATAGCGTACTGAGCCAGATTCAAGGTGTTGGTTTTGGTCTATAAAGCCCTACACGGTCTTGGCCCTTCATACCTCAGGGATCGCCTCACCGTCCACACTCCAGAGCGACCCTTTCGGTCTGCCGTGGGCGCCTTCTTCTCTTTCCTCCTTCAAAACCATTGACTAAGCTCCTGTCACCTGATGCCCTGAGTAAGCCTCTCACAGGTACCATGTTAGTTTAACCTTATAGTCTCCAGAATTTAACACTAACAATACTTATAGGTGGGGCATTTTGCCACACCAAGGATGGGCAAACTATGGCTCAGGAATTGGAAATGGCTCTTGGGCAGTTCAAGTGCAGCTCTCGGCCAGGGCTGGCCCCGAGTCTTACTTCATTACACCTGCGTCTCAGCAGCTGCATTACAGCTGCTCCCCAGAATCTCAGCAGCCAGGACCACAGAGCAGCCAGTCAAGAAGCAGGAGAGGTCTGAGTCTGCATGTGTGTGTGTGTGTGGTGGCTCTCAACCAGATGAAGATTTTGGTACTTGGCTCTTGAGGTTAGGAACTTTGTCACCCTGAGGGACACAGCCCTCTGCACTGAATAGTAAATACTTAGGGATGAGGGACCAGTGTAATTTCACAGACTACACAGAAATGGCAAAGTTCCCTGCAGTCTGTGAAATGGTCGTGTTCTTCAGACAAGCACTGGGGAGAGGAGAAAGGGAAGTTGAATGTTGGAGCCATGGAGTAGAGGACTGCAGTCTGATTCAGTGGAACCCAGCCTGAGTGATTAGGGGATGTTTTCTCAGAAAGTGGCATGAAAGTCACACCCATTATGGAGCATCACAAGATCATGAAACTGTGGAGGGATAGGACCATGTCAGAAAGAGGTGGAAGAGCCTCTTTGCCTTGCTTCTTTCTTGTCCATGCCCTCTTCACCCCCATGAATAAGTGTGAGATCACAACACTCTGTGGGCAGAGGAGTCACCCCCGTCTCAAATTTAAGCGGGCTGGCCTGGAGACAGAAGAACTCGGCCTCATTGGGCCCAGGCTTGGAGCCTGCTCAATCTAGAATATCCAGCCTGAGCAGAACTCTGCTCTGAAGCTCCCTAATGGAGAGAGAGGGTTGGGAACAGGGTTGAATTTGTGCCAGGGCTGAGCCCTGGCAACTGTTTTTAAGCTCTTCCAGATCTCATCACTGCTGCTACTCTGCTCTGGTTGGACTGAGAATTACCCGCCTCAAGCCCCAGTCTATCTTTAAGGATTGGGGCTGCTCTGGATGGGCAGGGAAGCTGCTGCTACTGCCACCCATCAGTGGTTTGGTAGGTCAAGCAGCGACAGCCCTCTCGTTCTGAGCAAGGGCTGGTAAAGGGGTGGGGTTGGGGCTGTTGGAGTCATGGGGTCTGACGGGGCTATTTCCACCAGCCCTCTGAACACCCCCATGCTTCTGAGGTCAAAGGGAGAGACTTCTTTTGACCCCAGCTCTGTCACATTTTTTGAGCTCTGTCATATTCTTTTAAGCACTGGTTGGAACAGGAACTGAGTCCCAGAACCTCTATCCCCCTGCTGCTGCAGCTGTAGCATCTGCTGGAGGTTCCCAACGTGGAGAGGAGGCTGGGCCTATGCTCCTGTTTGCTCCCCCTGATGCTCATAGCCATGAACTGGGCTCCTCCTCCAGAATCACCACTGCTGCCCAGATGATTGCAGCTAGAGGTTCCCACCAGGGGAAATGGCAAGAGCCCCGTCCTGGCCCTGCTACACTAAGCCACTTGTAGCTTCAGGAATATTGTTGTTTTCCCAAGGAGCAGGCACTTTAGAGTCTGGCCCATTCTGCAAACATTCTGTGAGATTTCATTAGTGTTAATAAATGGGGCTGCACCCCTGTTTGCGAGCTGTGAGTGTCATATGGTGCTTTATGAGGTTCTCAGGTAGCAGTTTGCCTTTGGTTTTACAAGACTGGCGTATTTTGGATGCCATGTGGCTTTGTGCTGTCAAGGAAGCAGGACTGTAGGAATGGGCGAACAGATCGTGGTTCGACCTTTCGGTTCGTCCGTTCGGTTCGGCTGCATTCAGTTCGTCCGTTCGGTTCGTCCGTTCGGTTTGGCTGCGTTCGGTTCATCCGTTCGGTTCGGCAGTTCAGCTAGTTCATCGAGTTCAGGTTCGGCTGTTCGGTTCGGTCGTCCGAACAGGCTGTTTGGTTAGGCCATTCGTCTGTTCCGTTTGGCCGTTCGGGAAATGTTGTTATGGTTTTTTTTTTGTTTTTTATATGGTTTTTTGGTTTTTTATTGGGTTTTATATGGTTTTCTTTTGTTTTTTATTTGTTTTTTGTTTTTATATGGGGTTTTTTAATTTATTTTTTTAATCTAATATTATATATATCTATCTACACTAAATCTAACTGCTATTAACTATTCTAAATGCTATGAACTAAATGGATTATCTAATAAGTACACAG
>QEPC01011131.1:4176757-4205422 GCA_003113815.1 Sphenodon punctatus
AATCCTACTCAACGCCTGCTGTTCAGAAACAGTGACTAGCTCAGAAGGTGTTGGGAAGGGGGGAGGCAGATAATTAGTTTCGTTTCTTGCAAGCCTCTCCACCCCTGGTGCCTGGAAGTCTGCTCCTCAGTGACTGACACCTCCCTGTCATGTTTGACCTTCCAGTGAACCTTTTTTTGCCACCTGAACTCACTTGAACGCGATCCGAACTGACCGAACTGTTTGGACATTTAGCTGTTCGGTGTTCGGTTTGTTCGGTATGTTCGCGTTCAGGTTCGAGTTCGGTCGTCTGAACAGGCCGATTTCGGGCCGAACTCCGAACTGCCGAATCGTGTTCACCCATCCCTACAGGACTGGAGTGCCATGCACCTCTGCCCCTTTATCTTTACCCTTTAGTATGTACCACATCACACTTGCTCTGGGTGGGATCAACTTCCACAAGATGCAGTACACGCTGGCAACTCATCTCTCCTGTGGTTTCTCATCCCCACCCTTAGTATTTGGAAGAGAAGACAAGCAGAAGGAGAAAGAAAAGGAAAAAGAGAAAGAAAAGAAAGAAGGCGACAAGAAGGATAAGAAGAAAAAGAAAGAGAAAAAGGTGAGAAAACACTGGGGAACAAGGCAGTTACGTGGTGGGCTTCATGAATAAACTTCAAATGACATGAGTGTGGGAAGCACTGGCATAAAATACAAGCCCACAATGCCTCAAAGGTGAGGGGATCCCCAGTCTTGGGAGGGCCCACAGTGATTCAAGAGGGTACCTCCATATGCATGGGGCCCATGCATAAATTAGGAATAACGTATGTGTAATGCACGGGTCCACAGGGCCTGCAATACAGGGAGCCCAGCTCCTGAAGGGGATGATATGTTTAAGCCAACATAAAAAATGAATTATAGTCACTTTTTCTTTTTTTTCTAATGGGCGAGTCACTGTGTGTCCACTGTCCACCAAACATTCCTATGTTAAAGGAAGGCTCCCTCACATTGCCATTTTGCATGGGGCCCCAACTTCCCTGGATCTGGCACTGATTGACTGGGTCCCCCAAAAAAGTCCTTTTGCCCCACCTCCCCTTTCTGACATGGCCCAGCCCTTTTGAGGTCAAAGCTTTGGCGAAGGTGGGCAACTTTCATTTGCTTTTTCCTTCCTGTTCATGTATTTCTGTGTGGGATTCAACAGGAGAGCCCCATGCGTAAAAATGTTTATAATAAATAAATCATCATAAATAGTCCAACAGGTATTTTGCTGTTTTACTAAAAATATTACTGTGTTCCACAAATTTGAAGACTGATAAGATGTGGGGCGATGGTGCCTCAATGCTTGCTGCCTGCCTGTCCTGTTTCAACAGCAGTCATAGGCAGTAGATACAGGGACTTGACCTTACTGGACTCAGATACAGGCAACCAATAAAGTCACAGCTAACATCCTGTGCAGTTTAGGGGCAGCCTAGTTCACGTGTCTGTGGACTCATTGTGCCAAACTCACTTGGTTTTATAGATCTTAGAAAGTGCTTTTAAACAGAGACTGGGAAGAGGAATGGCAAGTCCCCATGCCCCTCCCCATATTTTCATTATTCTACTCTGACCAATCTCTGCCTCGTCTGGTCTGATTGTCCTGTGGTTCGGATGGAGAGTAGTTTTCTGTCTGGCTAAACAAGACTTCAGCTCTTTGTTATTTACTGATGCATAAATGTCCCGGGGCTGCCATAAAGTCCTAACCTTCACCAATCACAGCATGTGACTCATCATGAGTAATCAACTTGAATTTGCTTTTTCCTTCCTGCTCATGTATTTCTGTGTGGGATTCAACAGGAGATCCCCACGCATAAAGAAGATGTTCTGCTGGGCTATCTGGAGGGAAAGGAAGTATGCAGAGAACTAGGTTAGGCCACAGTTATCCAGGAGCCCTAATCAGGAGGTTGAAACGATTTTTTATGAAAACACATGAGAGGAGTTGACCTCTGGGAGGGGAGACAGTGGGGTGGGGAGCCTCATTCAAAGGGCAGCTTGTGTAGGAAACATCAGGCTGGCTGTAAGAGGAAGGTGGAGGTAGAATCAGTGCAAGATCCAGAGAAATTGGTGTCTCCTGTGAAGTGGTGCGGGCCGCCCTTCTAACAGAAACATCTTGATGGACACATGCTGACTCATCCATTAGAACCAGAAAAGTGTTACTGTAAAAGTGTTCCCCAGTTTTAAGTTCAGTTAAAGAAGGTCTGGGGCAGCAAGGCTACATTGCAAGCCCTGTGGAGCCAGCCATATGTTGTTAGTACTATAAGCATTTGTATAGCTTCAGCTGTGTACCTGGCGCTTTACAATGTTGCATATGTTGTTATTTCATGGCACGTGTGTTGGGAACCCCCTCCCAACCATACATAGGCCAGGGTTCCCTGTGATTGAGACTTCGTGGGCCTGTATTTTACACCAGTGCTTCTCACACGCATGTTGTCATTTTCAGTTTGCACATGAACCCAATGTGTACTATTGGGTGCCCCTATGGACTGGAGCTTCTCCCATCCCCCTAACACATGGGGCCCCTTGCCATTGCACAGGCTGCACATGCCCACATCTGGTTACCAAATAGTTCTACTACACTACTTTCAGCTTCCCACATCCTGGAATAACAGCAGTGTGCACGCTATGTGAAACAATGCTGAAAGTGGGGAATACGTTTGGGTGCCGGGGGTGGGAACGGGAATGACAACCTAATCATTACAATTGCCTCTTCCTGCTAATGTGCATGGGGACAACCGAGTTCTAACTGGGGCTATTAGAGAAGTGGCAATAGGATATGACATCAGTTTTTCCCCACCCAGTCTCAGGGTTGCCACCTATGCACATTTTTAAGGCATTCGTATGAAAAAATACATGTTGTAGGCCCTGTATTGGTGCCTTAGGTACCAGTGCAGGCCTTGCAACATGTATTTTAATTGTTCCTTAAAAATGTGCATAGGTGGCAATCCTATCCAGTCTGTCTCAGGGATAAAGGAGATGGGGATTTCTAATGGGGAGGCAGTAGGGTGGCCAGACCTCCCTTTTAAAAGAGGATGCTTATGAAAAAATACATGTTGCAGGGCTGCACTGGAACCAATGCAACCCTGCAACATATATTTTTCATAAGCACCCTCCTTTATAGGGGGGCGGTATGGCCACCCTAGGAGGCAGGGATGCATGTGGCTCAGTGCTGAAGGGAATGGCTAATCTCCCATTGGCATTTTTGGATAGTTGAATATCAAATTAAACATCTGCATATCCAAAATGAACCAAGTGTTTCATTTTGGATGCTCTTATTTTGAGACTTGAGACAATACCAGACCTCCCTTTTAAAAGAGGATGCTTATGAAAAAATACATGTTGCAGGGCTGCACTGGAACCAATGCAACCCTGCAACATGTATTTTTCATAAGCACCCTCCTTTATAGGGGGGCGGTATGGCCACCCTAGGAGGCAGGGATGCATGTGGCTCAGTGCTGAAGGGAATGGCTAATCTCCCATTGGCATTTTTGGATAGTTGAATATCAAATTAAACATCTGCATATCCAAAATGAACCAAGTGTTTCATTTTGGATGCTCTTATTTTGAGACTTGAGACAATATGAGACTTTGTTTGGTAATTTTGGGGATTTTGTTTAGTAATTTCAAGGCTATTTAATGCTATTCCAGCATTAATGCAGAAATACTGAAATGACCAAAACAAACTACCAAAATGGCTGAAAAAGCCAGAGTAACCCAAGTGGAATATCCAAAATGAGCAAACGAAGAGAAACAAATAACGCTTTATATTCACTTTGTCAGTCCTGAATTGAAGCAGGCAAGCTTGTCGAATACAGTATTAGCATCAGGTGTTCTTTTAAGCCCTAATCTGTATAGCCCCAACACCTACTGGGAAGCACCGTCTCCCTGGGTTACCAGCAGTCCCAGCATTATAATAATCTAGCTTTTGTTTTTTGCCTCCCAGAAGGATGGGCAAGGGGGTAACAGCAGCAGCAGCAGCAGCAGCTCTGACAGTGATTCTGATAAGGTGAGTGCATACACTAGGGGTGGGGAATCTTGCTTATGGAATGTGCTCGGAATGGTGGAAGGAAGGGGAGGGTCCAGAGCATCATCATCATCATCAATCATCATCATCCCACCTCTATTCTTGAGTGCATACCCCGATATCTGCTCCCTTCCCCTGAGCTCATTCTTTCAGTGCTTGAGAGCAGATCCAGGATCCATGGGCCAGATCCAGGAGTTGGGAAGGGGCCAATTAAAGAACGGATGATTAAAGAACGGATGCAGGCTGGGGGGTGTGTGTGTGTGAGGATTTGGCCTACAAGGTGGGAGCATGTATTCTGAGATTCTCCTAACTCCTGCAAGCCGGATGCAAAGTGAGTGACAGAACTCCTATCCTCACGTGGGATACTGATTCTCTCTCACCAGCAGGAGTGCTCTGGGGAACCCAAGAGGCCTTTCTCATTTCACATTAAGACTGCCAGATCAAAATTTCAAATATAAAGGACATTATGGAGCAGTGGGGCTCTGACAAAGGGGATGCCCATTATGTTCTGTTGAGCTGTGGGGCTGTGAAAGAAGGGATAAGAAGAACATAAGTAGTGCCATACTGGGTCAGACCAATAGTCCATCAAGTCCAGCATCCTATCTCTGACATTGATCAATCTCTTTCTCTTGGGAGAACTGCCTTTCAGATCACACTGGGCAATCAATTCCCTATTGTTTCAGTCCCCAACAGTATGAGGTTATGTTCCCCAAACTTACTTGGCTAATAGCTATTAATGGACCTCTCCTCCAAGAACTTATCCAATCCCTTCTTAAAATTAGCTAGATTACCAGCTGTGACTGCTTCCTCTGGCAGTAAGTTCCACAAGATGTTCCCTTAAAATAAGGGATGCCCCTTCATATAAGGGAAATCTGGCAACCCTACTTCCCATGCCATTTCCATTTTGCTGGGAGGGTGGTATGCACTGAAAGTATGCTAAACAAGAGGGGGAAATTTTAAAGCAGAAATCATTTGGTGGATGTAGGTAGTGGCAGCTGAATATCTCTCTACATAAGTCAGATTTGTCACATGGGTTTCTGGGAACCAGCTCGGAGCTCTGATCTGTCACGGGCACCCATTGGTAAACCTCAGATCTACAGTGTCTGAACTGGATCCCATAACCTATTGGAGCCGGAGACTCCATTCGTGATGTTCTGCTTTTGGTTGCCAAGTCTGTCAAGTTCTCCCTCTCCAGTGTACCAAATACACTCTTGGCTGCGTAATGTTTTTGCTCCTCAACAGGTAACAACCTTTCACAGAGCCTCCTAAGCAAACTCCACTGCCCAGCTAGCAGTCCTAGAACTGTACTCTGACTCACAGGAAGCCTTGTAGTCTTGGTAACCTAGCTCCCAACAGCTGATATGCCAGGTGACATGGTGTGGTTTTAGATGCCACATTAAAAACGTTTTAGTCTGTTTTATGATGTTTTGTATGTGATAATGTAAACAGAACATTTCATTTTAAAACACTTCCTGATTTTAGTTCATTTTCTTAAAACACCTTTCTCCTGGTTTTACTGAAGAATTTCAATTTCGAAACGTTACAGCGCAATCGTTTTAATTGTGTAAACAGAACATTTTGAGAATACCCTTCCGGGATTGTTAAAGTCCTCCAACATAAGCTAAAACATTTTAGATGTTTAAACGGACAATTCATAGAATGTTTTAGTAAAGATCTTCTAAACAATAAAACATTTTTGTTATGACTATGAGTTATACTGGTCTGTCTGTTAAGAATGTTTTGGTGTGATCATCTAAAACCAGCCATGATGTCGCAAGGTTTTCCAGTTATAAACACAGCACGCTCACTTCTGCCATTGCACTGCCCCATGCAGCTCCTCCTGAAGCCCCACAGCTGAGCAAGACTCCTGGGGGAAATAGCAAAATTGGGCTCAGCAGGTACAAAGCCTCCTTCGGCATAGTGGTTCAGCACCTCTCCCTGCTGATGTCAGAGGGAACAAGAAGGAGTGGGAAGTACTCATCACATCAGCTGCCATTGATGTGTTAGGCTAGCCAGACCCCCACAGACTCTCTCACTTTTATTTATAGTTTTTTTTGTTTTTGTTTTTTGCAGGGTCACCATGGTGACAAGAAGAAAAAGAAAGACAAAGACTAACTTCTGAAGATCCAGCAGATGGCACATTTCATTTCTTGCCATCACAGCCTGGTAGGAAAAGGTCAACAGGGCATTGGAATCACATACGCCTGGAGCTGAGGCTAGGATTAGCTGAATAAAGCTGTTTCCTTATTGAAACATACAGACTCTTCTTATTTACTAGACTGGGTCCCAAACAGTGAGCTGCCAAATTTCTTTCTGTACCAAAGCTTAGTACTTAACGTTATCCAAGCTGCCTACTAACGCTGGGCCAAATCCAAGCTGATCCAAGAGCTTGAGTGGGTCTCAAAAAATCTGGGATTTGTCCCCAGCGCTGTGGGTGAAGTTGGAAAAGTCCTTTTTGTTTCTTCTGTGGCTCTGTTTCTTACATGTCTGGAGCAACTGTCACTCTGGTGTAAGGGAGAGCCATACGCCATCTGGGGATTTAGACTACAGTGCACACTACACAGGCGGCTTTCATTGCTCTGTTACGTGATGAGCAAATAAAAACAGTGCTAGACCCGAATTCCCTCTTACCAAACAAGAGGAACTGAGCATCCTGTGTTGGTCTTGTCCATTTAGACTAGCTCAGCACAGGGACTGACTATGAGTGCTTTTAAACGGACAGCACCCACAGTTCTGCTCCGCCTCACACCCGGGCAGCCTGTCTGCCTAAAGGCGGTACGCCAGATGTGCAGGCTGAGCAGAAGGCGCCTGATCCACTGGCAGCCTGGCTAGCGCTGCTCTGGAACATCCCAGAGCACTGCCAGCAGAGCAGGCCGCCCAAACCTGGGGCACTGGCTGGAGGTGGAGCTGCGGTCCATCTACTTTTGGATGACCGCTACAGCTCCGCTCCCAGCTGGGGGTTGCCCCAGGCAACTCCATAGAGCTGTGGGCAGCAGCCTGGAGTGGCAGGCAATCCGCCTGCAACTCTATAGTGTGGAAGAGGGGGCACTATGCGCGTGGATTGTGGGTGGGTTTGTATAAACCTGGCGCAAGTGGGGCGGCACATGGGGACGTGGGGCTGGCCACCTCTGGAGCAGGCCTGAGGGTGGCCAGCCCCGGGTTCATCTAAAGACACCTTATGTGTGTAGAACCATGACTAGCACAATAGGGGTTGATTTCATTTACCACACAAATAAATAGTAAAAATAAGAGCAAGATCTAGAGCAGCAGCCAGTTACACTCAGACTGAATTTACGCCACAAGCTCCTGACTTCCCACAGGGGGGAGGGGGGAAGGGGAGAGGAGAGGAGGGGGAGAGGTTTTAGGGGAGAGGGTGATGGCCTAGGGTTTGGGGCAAGAGAGCCTCTTCACCCCACACATTTCCAGCAGGGCCCTGCTCCCACCTAAATCCCCCCTCTCCCCCCAAGTTACTTGGATAACCCAGAGAAAATGAGGATTCACCTGGAGTCTGGTGATGATGTGGGAAAATTGAGGGACTCAGGTTGAACTTGGAGGGCTGGTAAAGCACAGGCTTCCCATGTGATGTTAGGCCATTCAGTTATTCTCTGTGCCTCGGTTCCCCTTCTGAGCTCTAAGCTGTAAGAGCACTGCCTTACCTCACAGAGTGGCCGGTGAGGTCTTCCAATACTCTGGTAATGACACTAACTGAAGTATATATGCATCTCTTGTTCCCATTTTAGACATGAAAAATCTAGACTAGGAGCTAATTAAGTTACCAAAACCCACAGAAGTCCCCTTCACCACCAAAATGACGGTGATGGGGAATTGTTGTGCCCCAATCCCCCAGCCTGCACAGGAGACTCAGTGCGGCCGCTGCAGGGAGGCTTTTTAGAAACCAGCCTTGGAGCGCGTGCGCAGTAAGCACGCTGCGTGGGGTTTTGGAGGCCTGCCCCTTCTAGGTGGGCGGACCCCCTGTGAGTCGCTCGGGTGTGGCATTCCAACGGGCGGAGGCTGAAGATTCAGCAGCAAGAATGCCTTGCTGCTGAGATCTGAGACCTCGGCCGTTTGAAAGAGTTTCTTCGTTTTCCCTGCGAGCCATGGGACGGGCAAAGAAGAAGGGGGAGCGGAAGAAGGCTTTCGCTACAGGGGAAGATCGGTCACAGAGGGCAGAGAGGGTTCGCAGAGGGGATGGAGCAGCAGAGGGTGAGACCCCCCCCCCCCCAGGGAGGAAATGTTCGCTCACCTGATGGCGTGCAAGGCCCGGCTGAGGGCCCACAATCCTTTCCTGGCAAAGGGTGAGACTTCGTGGAGAGCCATGCAGGGTGAGCTGGGGGGAGGGGACCCCCCCCAGCCCAGGCAGATCAAGGGGAACCTGCACCCGATCTGGATGACGGGCCCAGCCCCACGGAGGCTGGGATTACCACCCCGCTTGGCCAACGGAGTAAGGCGGGGGGGCAGGGTGGTGACCCCTCCAGCACACTACCGCGCAGAAGGGGACCCTGCGGCAGCCAGAAAAAGGGGGACACACCTGCAGGGCGATGGAACGCAACAAGGAGAAGGGAGGGTGGAGGTCCACCCACAAGCTACAGGCAGGGTGAGGGGGGAGCAAACAGCTACCCTCGGAGCAGGATTGGCAGTTCCAGGCCAGGCGCTGGATGTGGGCCCATTGCTCCAGGCCATCTATCCCGAGGAACTGACCCCAGCCTTTGTGAGGGCGGGGCAGGAAACGGATTTGGGAAATCCTTATGGAGTGCCCGGGCTGGGCCAGTACCAGCAGCAAGCAGGCACGAGAGTCGCCATGTCGGCGGTGGGAACAGCTCTGGAGCCAGGCAGCCAGCAAGGGAGGCCTGGAGGATCCGGGGTGTTGTTATCTTCCCCCATAGGCGGGCCACCCCCAGCGAGTAGGAGGCGGGTCGAGGAACTGGACCAGCAGGCTGGACCATCCAATGAGGAGATGTGGCGAAGGATTCTGGCTCTGGACAGGGAGCTCCGACAGGACGCTGTAGGTCAGCCAGTGGAATGCTCAGGTAGGGACCCCAAGAGGAGTGTAATCCAACCAGAGAGGATACAAGGTGAGTCTGACGGCATGGGGGAGACGGCCCCAGGGTTCGGACCAGCGGCAGACTTAGATCAGCTGAGGAGGGACCCAATCATTAGGGATTTAGTGTCATCCCAGGTGGGGGGATTTGGGGGGCTCCTCAACAGGTAGCCCCAGAGAACACTGCCTTAGGGCAGGGGGGTACAGGTTACACCCAAGGCATCCAACTTAGCGGGCCACAGTTAATGTGTTGGAATGGGGCATGGGTGTGTGTCACTCCGGCAGGATCCCGAGATGCTAGCTCAGTAGCGGCAATACAGGCCAGGGGTACCAACCAAAAAGCGATGCCGGGGAGTGGGGAAGGCCCAGGCCCAGCCATTACAGGCGTGACCCTGGCCCAGTCAGGTGTGGGGCGGCCATCACAAGTGGAGAGCTGCCCCCCCGGTCCACCGGGGGGTGCTGCGGTGGTGGTGGGTGTCCCATTTGGAGAGCACTTACTCCAGGCCATGAAAGAAAAAATCTGGCGAGGGGAGTACGTGGATCTTTATGCACTCTTGTTCAGTGATCCAATAGTGGATCATTCAGAGCAGGAGGACGGGAAAGACAAGACGTTCCAACGCCCCAAGGCAGACCGCAACTGGGCAAACTGGACAGCTGCATTTGTGGTTTACCTGGGGGTTATGTTGCAGGCATACCCCAGGTGTGCGCTGGAGCTCCATAAATATGCTGACATTGTTCGTAGGGCCTATGGAACAGGGCCGGCAGGAGCATGGCTGCGCTATGATGAAGGGTTTTGCCATAGGGCAGCAATCACGCTCGGTCTGCGATGGGATGTTCATGCCCCAGATTTGTGGCTAGTGTGCATGATAGATGTCACCAGCGCCCCCCATTCAGATAGTGGTCACGCGTTAGTGCAAGGGGGGGGGGTAGCATTGGCAAATGAGCCATTTCGTGGGGAAAGCCAAAGAGGAGCTCAAGAGGGGCCTGGCCCGTGCTGGGAATACAACAGGGCGGGCCGATGCAGTCGGTCAGCATGTAGGTTTCTCCAGGGGTGTTCCAATTGCAGGGGAGGCCACCCGGCAACTAACTGTTTTTAGCCTAAGCAGAGGGGCGGTAGAGGGAGGTATGGACAGGGAGGAGGAAATGGAAAAGGAAGACAGGGACCAAATCCCGGCATCCGCCATGCTAAAGGGGCCGACGCCGGTCAGAATTGATCACCTGGAAAGGGCACTCAGGGCACCCGGACAGGGCAGAAGTGAATTATGTGGTACAAGGTTTTAAGAAGGGTCTAATTATTCCAGCAGGCCCTGTGCAGTGCAAAATTTGAAATCTATTGTAGGAAAGGAAGAACTGGTAAAACAAAAAATTGCAAAGGAGGTTGCGGAAGGTAGGGTGGCAGGCCTGTTCGACCAACTCCCTATGGACAACTTGGTAGTATCCCCACTGGGAATTGTTCCAAAAAAGGCAGAGGGGGAATTCCGAATGATACACCACCTCTCCCATCCCCGGGGAGACTCAGTCAATGATGCAATTCCAAAGGACTTGTCAGTGGTCAAGTATGCATCATTTGATGTGGCGGTAGAAAAGGCAAAGGCCATGGGAACGGGGGCGCTGATGGCAAAGTGTGACGTGAAATCTGCGTTTCGGCTGCTACCAGTGCACCCGGGTAGTTTCCATCTTTTGGGGTTCCATTTCGAAGGGTAGTACTATTACGATTGTGCCATGCCCATGGGTTGCTCTATATCCTGCTCAGGTTTTGAGAGATTTAGTTTCCTCATAGAGTGGGTTTTCAGGCAAAGACTACAATCTGGGGATGTAACGAAATACTTAGATGATTTTTTGATAATATGCTGCCCCAGGGCAAGGGACTGCACTGCTGCCCTGCAGTTGTTTCAAGATGTAGCAGTAGAATTAGGCGTCCCTTTAGCCCCGGAAAAAACAGAAGGGCCTGCTACGAAGCTAACCTATTTGGGTATTGAGTTGGACACAGATTAGATGCTGCCAAGACTGCCAGGGGATAAGCTAGCGCCTATAAGAGATAAGATTCGGGAGTGCATGGCAGCTCAAAAAATTACTGTTCTTTCCTTGCAACCATTGGTTGGGCGCCTTCATTTCGCTTGTCGCGTAGTGGCACCTGGGAGAGCATTTTTGTCCAGGGTATATGCAAAGTTAAAAGGGGAACTATCACCATATTACTGGATTCTAGTCACCAGGGATATGAGACAGGATATGGGTGTGTGGTTGGAATTTCTAGAAGGGTTTAACGGGGTTAGTTTTTGGAGAGAACGGTGGCTGTTACAGGCTGACTTGCAGGTACAATCAGATTCTGCTGGGGGTGCAGGTTTTGGGGTTTATTTTAGAACACACTGATGTGCGGCTCCTTGGCCAGAGGAGTGGCATGCAGCGGGGGTGACTAGAGATCTCACTTTTCTGGAGTTGTTCCCTTTTGTGATTGTAGTATTGCTTTGGGCGGGGAAATTCACCAATCACACGGTCCTGTTTTGGTGTGATAATTTGGCAGTGGTTCATGTGATTAATACACTTTCCTCCTGGTCGCCATGGGTCATGAGTTTGGTTCGGACCTTGGTACTGGCGTGTTTAAAAGACAACATCCTATTCATGGCCCGACACGTCCCTGGAATCGACAACAGAATTGACAATGCCCTTTCTCGGTTCCGGATGGACCGCTTCCAAGAATTGGCACTGGAGGCCAGAGCTACCCTGGACCCCTTACCACCAGGGATATGGAGCCTTGGGAGTTAGAGCTACAGACCATCGTGCAGGGATCCTTGGCCCCTAGAACTCAGGCAGTGTACGGTAGGGCCTTTCGTGGCTTCCAGTCCTTCAGGGCAGAGAAAGGGTGAGGGGCAGGTTTCCCTATCAGCGAGTCAGAGATCATCCAATTTGCCATCACCCTAAGGAGTAAGGGTTTGGCTGTGGGTACCATAGCGGGAAAAATAACAACCCTGACTTTTGTTAACAAGCTGATGGGTCACCCGTCCCCTGACAAGGGTTTTTACTTAAAGCACATGTTGGAGTCTTGGGCAACGGTTCCGGCGGCCTCAAAGGTTACACGGGCACCAATAACAACACCCAGATTGATTTGGTTGGTGGGGTCTCTTCCTGGAATATGCTATGACACCTTTGAAGTGCAGCTGTTTATGACAGTAGATGCCACAACGTATTTTGGAGGATTTAGGATTAGTGAGGTTGTATGCAGATCAATCAGGGACAGCACGGACCAGGCTTTGGGGATCGAGGACCTGGAATTGGCATCTGCCAGCTTGCAGATACAGCTTTGCTGTTCAAAGACTGATCAGAGGAGTAAGGGACACACCGCAGAGCTGTTCAAGGTCAGTCCAGAGATAATTTACCTGGTGGAACAGATGAGGCGGTATTTGGACATTCGCCCGCGTTGCCAGGGAGTGTTATTTGTACATAAGGGTGGGGCTCATTTGACAAGTTACCAGTTTATGGCAGTGCTTCGTACTGCACTAGGAACGATTGGTTTGCCCCCAAGGGAATTCGGATCACGCTCCTTTAGGATCGGTGCTGCCACAACAGCTGCTGTGGCTGGGTTGCCTGAAGAAGCAATTAAGGCAGTGGGGCGATGGAGGTCATCTGCATATAAGAAATATGTTAGACCTTACCATTACTGACTATTATTCTTGTTTTCCATTAGGATGCAGGACCACCAGGGCTGCGAGACGAATGGTGTGGATCGTGGGGCACAGCCTAGTTTGTTGGGTAAGCTGAGCTGCGGCAAGAACACAATAGGGTTTGCAACTGCGTTTGGCTGCATTGGCTAATATTAAATGGATAGGTAGGAGTGGGATGCGCTGAAACCAGCTGCTTCTGACGCTGAGAGGATTGGAACACTTACTTGCACCACATATTTTAGTAATTCATTTAGGGGAAACTGATCTACTTGCTTGAAAAGGGGTTAATTTGATAATCAAAATTAAGGATGATTTGTTGGTGGTTAAGCATTGGATTAGGGGGAGTTCATATGGTTTGGACAAATTTAATACCCAGGATAAGGTGGGGAAAGCACGCAAGCCTGGCAAAGTTGACAAAACTAGGAGGAATATAAACAGGGAAATAGATAAGTGGATAAGTAACTTGGGAGGTACTTGCATCAGGCATACGGGGATAGTCCACACAAGGCCTGAATTGTACCGTGAGGATGGGGTTCACCTATCTCAAACTGGGAACGAGATGTAACTGGCGGCATTGGCTGGGCATGTGAAATCTGTGTTAATGGTATAGGCGGTGGGTGTCGGGGTAGTTTGGGATGACTACCCCTTGGTGGCAGGGGTCCAGTATGCTATGGTAGGATAAATAGGATATTCAAGAGTGATCTCCCTAAGAGATGGGGAGGTGATACCTAGTGTAATGCAGGGCAGAGCATGCACGGGGGTCATGCCCCTGGGAGGGGTGTCTTAGCTGTGTTAGTAGGGACATGCACTGTCTTCATACCTGGCGGGCACTTATCTCCTTACTCATGCCCATAGTTGGGCCTGCCCCCCTTCGGCCAAGACCTCGGTGCTGTCGAAGGAGGGGATTGTTGCTGTTAGTGGTACTGCCACTGGACAGCACATCCAGGACAGTACTAGAGTTAATAAGTTGGGCTATTTAGATAGCATACTGGACTCAAAATTGCTAGGCGCAATTACACACCTGCCTTTTTCATTGATGATGTTTTCAATAAAGAGGGCGGCCAAGTTGAAACCAACTACTGTCTCTGACTCTTATTTGGCGTGCATGGACAAGGGGCCAAGGAGGAGGGAACCCAAGAGATCTAGCCACCTATTTTTGTGCCTAGTGCCATTGGACTAGACTATCATTTTCCTTTGCATACGATTCTGTTTCCTCACTTTGGTTATTAATTCCTCCATATTCTGGCATCCATGGAGGTTACTGGTGGCTCCTGAGCAAAATATGGTCAAGACAGCTTACCTGGAAATTTGATATCAATGGCTTGCAATGGAGCTTCCAGTTTGAGAAGACAAAGCAGATGATTTGGGGTTAGGATAATAATAATAATTAATTAATTAATAATAATAAAAATACTTAATAAATAATTACTTTTGTTTCTATAGCAAACCCCCCAGCCTCCCAAAATGGCACCCGGAGCACTTTACAACGTAAAAAATAATAAAACACTCAGTATAAAATACATTTAGAATAAAAATCCATTTAAAAACAATTAAAAAGGGGATGGGAAAGAGGGGAGGGAAAGAACTCATAAAAGTCTGCACTGGCTGCCTATAGCATTCTGGGCATAATTCAAGGTGCTGGTTTTGACCATTAAAGCTCTAAATGGCTTGGGCCCTACATATCTGAAGGACCGTCTTTCTCCTTCTGTCCCTTCGCATCCCTTAAGATCTGCCAAGAGCACCTTCTTGCAGGTTCCACCATTGGCCCAGTTTTATGTGACTTGTGCTCGCAGAGAGGCATTCTTGCTAGCTGCCCCACAGCTTTGGAGTTCCCTTCCCTTGGAGGCTCGCCTGAGCCCTAGTTTGAATCTCTTCTGGAGACAGCGTAAGACCTGTTTATTTGGCCAGGCATTCAGTGGGCAGGGATAGATTGGGGGGGGGGAGTGAGTGAGAGGGGGTGCTTTTAGTTTTGTGGGTTTTTAATTATGTATTTTATATTTATATGTTATGTATATGTTATGTTATGTATTTTATATTTATATGTTATGTCTGTGAGCCGCCCCGAGCTTCAGGGAATAGGGTGGGATATAAATATTAATTCATTAAATAAATAAAATTGTGGCTCGTTTCATGCAGAGACCCTCCCTAGTTGGACCCCTCTTAGGATGGAGAGTCGGGGAGCTGTGGGCTGTATAGCTGCACTACCTCTAACAGGCACTCTGAACTAAGGGGCAGTAAAAAACCTTGAACTTTTCTCATGTATGCTCCTCTCAGACATAAACCTGTCTAAAATCATAGGTGTATATTCAGCCTACAGCCTTCACCCTCATTGCACAGATATTTATTATAATTAATCATAACTTATCGTGCACAAGCAATGTGCCTGGGGCTAAACAGTCATGATTAGAGACAGGCCCCTGCCTCGAAGGAGGCTGCTAGATCAGTGGTTCCCAAATGTTTTGTCTGTGTGACCCTCTTTTGAGACTTAAATATAATTGACCCCAGACAGCAACAAAGACATACAAAGTATAGCAACTCTCAACAGGGATCAGATGGTGGGACGGGACCCCAGCATAGGGAACCTCTGTGCTAGACAAACTGAATTTGTTACCAAATGCATTCAGATTAGACTTTCATAAGCACCATGGGTGAGGAGGATGAGCTGGCATTAAAAGTGATGTATCAGCTCCACCTACTGGTGAGATGGGCTTGGTGCAGTTGATCTAAATGTTTCATAACCATTTACCACAAGGTTGTTTTGTAAGGTTTTCTTGGTAAAACACATGACTCTGCAGTCTCTGGTGGAAAATAAAAAGGCCTTAAAGATGCTGATGGGGCTGCTTTCACTCGTTAAGCTTTCTTTGCATGTTCTAATTGTACCCCTAGATGTGAAGCAATGTTTGTTGTTCACACTTTTATCTTATATCTCGAGTCCGCGCACATTGTGTTCATGTTATAGAAATATGTAATGCTTGGCGTTCAATACTCCAACGATCTTATCTAACGCAGAGAACACTTTGGAAAGGAAGGCACTTGCAGATCAGCGACAAGCAGCGTGTCCCAGACCAGAATCTAAACTAGCACTGCAGATCAGTGACAAGCAACTGTGGGGGAAAACAAACAAGACGGTATCCTACAATAGCCACCCTGCGAGTCACCTGCCCATCAGTTAGGTGGCCACCGGATGTTTGCCCACTTCCACCTTGAGGCAGGTGCCTGACTGGCTGCTATGGGATGCATTGGCGGAGAAGGCCAGTGATGCAGCACAAGCTAATTTTGCCCCACCCAGGCTAATGCAGGACCATGGGTCCTGTCTGGTCAGCATGTGCAGTCCTATTGTGAGGTAAGATCTAAGGATTGGACTCAGAGGAATGCGCTCATCCTGGCTGCCAAACAGCTGATGGGGGCCCCGGAGGAGTGTACTTGCCCTGGCTGCCAAACAGCTGATGGGGGTGGAGGGAATCCTCCATTCCTCTGGGCCCCCGATCTTCTGTTTGGTGGTCAGGATGAGCGTGCTCCTCCAGCCCCCACAATTGGCTGTTTGGCAGCCGGGCTGAGCGTGTTTCTCCAGCCCCCCTTCTCCCCCACATCAGCTGTTTTGCAGCAGCTCCTCCAGGGGCAGCTCCACCTGCCAAACCTGTTGCACAGCAGGGATCCAGGATTCCTGCCCCATATGGATGGCTCCTCGGCCAATAATCCGTGGCATAGAGGGACTTGTGACGGCAGCCCCCATGCTCAGATTATTACCTGGGAGGGGGCTGCTTGTTTGGACTGCGCTCCCCACTGGCCCAAAGTGTGGCAGCTGCAGTGACCCGCCCCGGTTGGGCAGGCAATCTGGCTTGCCCCTGTCTCGTTTATTTTCTCCCTGTAAGTGCTCTGTGGAAAGGTCTCAATATTTTCTTTTTGAAACTTTGGACATAGGAACAAACTTGATTTTTTCAGAGGTTTCTTTTGGGTGTGGAGTTCCCCAAATATGAAGGTTTTTTTTTCTATTTTTGGTCAATTTTGGTTTCCAACATTTCACATTAATTAACATTTTGGCTGCTAAATATCCAAAGCTTTCTATGCTATTTTGGTTTCCAACCTCTAAAAAATAAAACAGAAACTCAGAAAAGAAAATTCAGGAGGAAAAAATGAACAAAATAAGAAAAGATGGACTTCTTAATAAAAAAAGTAAAAAATTTAGGTTTTTTAACAATTAAATTTTTTTTTGGGGGGGGGGGGTTGGAAAATTTCAACCAGATCTTGATCCAATTTTGCTAAATCTTACACACTGACAACTTTGCAAACCATGAGCAGTAACTACTTTCCTGTTGGATTGTTTATGACAATCTATTACCAATTGGAGAAACTTTATTATTATTATTATTAATCGGTGCGTGTGCGATGGCTGGGCAGGGCATGCACACGGGCAGACACACATCCCCACAAATCGAGCAACCGCCGTTTCCCCCAGCTGCTCCGTATGTGGGGATGAGTGGGGTGTGTGTGGGGATGTGTGTTAGGTGGGAGCGTGCACACGCCCCCATACGTGCCCGCGCCGTGTCCTTCACACGGGCCTCTCCCACTCATGAAGACGCAGATTTCTGCGTGTTCATGAGTGGGAGAGGCCCGTGTAAAAAGGGCCAGAAACAACAAGCTAACACCCATAAAACCCCATAAAATGCTTGTAACACCCCCACCCCAGGATCTATCAAATGCCTGGTCAAACAAATAGGTCTTACACTGCTCAGACTAGGGCAATGTCCCTGGCACTGAAGAATCATTAATTGGAGACAGGTGCCTGCACTAGAGGGATTACCATCTAGGATGGAGAGGAGAACATATGGAGAGGGATACATTTATGAAGTTGAGAAGTCAGTGTTTCATGTATTTAGCTTAATTACAAGAGAGAAGGAATCACGAAGGGTGAAAACAAACCAAATGATAGCCCCTATTTGCCCACACCAGGTGTGTGTCCACCTGCTCGTTTATTAGGTGTCCGCCAGATGTTAGCCCCTACCCGCTATGTAGTCACCACCCACCACTCAGAGCGGAGTCCAGGGACATGGTGGGCCCACCATGCAGATGAATCTGGCCTAACGTGTGCCCACGTGGCTGCGTTTTGTCAATTAGCTTGTGCACAGCCTCTTTGCGACCAGGTCCACCAGCACTATAGAGTCACGGGTGAGAATCCTAGAGCAACCTGAGAAGTCACCACTTCTGGTCCCTCTCTCTGCTCTCACTGGTGCCTTAAAAATCCACTGCACTATTTTCCTGCTGCAACTGCTCCCACTCCCAGCCCCAGAGCCGGCACAGGTTGATGTGGACATAGACACCCTGACTCTCATGGCTCTAGCTTGAGAGCCTGCCTTTGTTTGGTGGAATTTTGTTTCCCCCTGCAGAGTAGGACGGTAAGTGAATGCACCTGTGTGGGTGGTGGGGTTTGCTTTTACAAGCTGCACGATAAAGGATTCCATTTATTGTTATCTAACTATGCTCTTTATTGTTTACTGGGTTGCAAGGTGCCTAGGAGAATGCAGAAGAGGAGCAGGAAAAATTACTAGGAAACAGCTTCACAGGATGGGAAAGGTATGTGCGAGAGTGGTCGGGAAGGCCCCATGGTGCGTTGGTATGGTGGTGGAAACCGAAATGGCAGCCTGGGGTGTGTGTGTGTGAATGGCAGGGATTTCTCTACAGTGATTGGGCCTGTGGGCTGCCAGGGGTGTGGGGAGACACCATGGTGGGATGGCATGGGGGGAGGCAAGGGAGAGTCAAAATGGCAGCTGAGCATGGAAGCACAGATGGTGGCCGGGCGGTGGGGGGAAATGGCGCAAATGGCAGGAGGAGAACTGTGTGGCACTTCCCTTTGGGATGGTGTGAGGGTGGAAGTCAAAATGGCGGTGGAAAAAACCATGCAGTGCTGGGATTCTGCTGCAGCAACTGCCCCAGCAACTCCATAACTATTAATTTCTGCTTCCCTTTGGGAGGGTGGAGCGCTGTAAATTGTGCAGATGGGGGTCTGAAACACTGGGGCAGCTGCAGGAAGGTGGGCACAGTGCTTTGAAATAATGGATTCCCTTGTTGTCTTGCTACAGATCTGCCAGCACAATGGGTGTGAACTAAACCCCTCCCACAAGCACCCAGCTGAGCAATGACCTGCGGCTCTGCAACTGCAAGTTTCTCCTTTCTGATTAGCACAACACACGAAAAAATCAAGGGTACAAAGTGATTATTTTTTCTAGAATAAAATCATTTTTGTTATTTTTCTAAAATAACTTTGAGAATTATTTTTAAAATTATTTTTCTAAAATAAATTATTTTTCTAAAATAAAATAATTTTTTATTTCCTTTCTAAAAATATTTTTCTAAAATAAATTACTTTTCTAAAATCCCCCACCCCCTTTCTAAAATAGATCAGAAAATGGAAAGTGTCTTTCAGCCTTAACAATGAACTTTAATCACTATTATCTTCTTGTGTTTACAGGAAGAGGAAACTCATGGGAGAAATGAAGTCATGCAAGATGGGAATCTCTCCAAATAAACAGGGAAGGTACAATGCCGTTTCAAGGCCAGGGAATAAACATAGGCAGTGTCAAGGTCCCCCTGCCTTCTACCCATCCCCCCTTGCCTTAGGAATATTAGGAGCACCAAGGTCTGAACTTAGGGGCAGGCAACTTAGGCACCTGCCTAGGGCGGAAGATTTTTTTTGGTGGGGGCAGATATTGTGGGGGGTTCTGTTCTCAGCCTGCACCCACCTGGTCACAGCGCCCCTCCCTCCACTGCCGCCACAACTGCACTGCCTCACCTGTATTGCCTGCAGCCTGGAGAGAGGACACCCCACCCCACTCCATCCACACCTGGAGAAGCCCCATTCCATCCCTGAGGCTCCCGCAAACATGCTCTGAGGTGGTTATGGGTTGCCACCTATGTATATTTTCCCCAGACTGCTTATGAAACATACATGTTGCAGGGCCTGCATTGGTGCCAGTGCAGGTCCTGCAACATGTATGTTTCATAAGTGGCCTGGAAAAATATACAGAGGTGGCAACCCTAGCGGTTGTGCTGAGCGCAGAGGAAGAGCCTCTGCTTCTCTGGGCGTTGCCATTGTCTCCCTTCCTGCCTCAGACGGCACCCCATGCGCAGGTGCGGCAGCCTGGATTGCCTAGGGATGCTAAAATCCTATGCCTGGCCCTGGGGGCACCCACCCTTTCACTGCTGCTTGTACCCCTGGGTGCAACGCTAGGGGGAGATGGGGCAGATTCCAGTCACCCATCGTTTGAGTAGGGAGACACCCATGAATTCACCCCTCAGCTATCAGGGGTTCATGGATCTCCCCATCTTCCCGAAGCTGTAGTGCAGGAGCGGTGAACCTTTCATCCCCCCCTCCCTCCCCTCCCCGTGGGCCAAATCTGATCTGGTCCAAAACTCGGCGGGCTCAATTGTTCTGTGGAGGGTGAGCCTGGCCACGCCAGGCATGCTCTAGCCGGGGCCTGCAGTTCTTGGCTACCTGCAGGGTGAGGGGATGGGCATTCCGGAACCAGGCCCTGGGCAGGGGATGCCAATCAAGCTCCCTGTGCCCTCTTCCCCTTTCTGCCCACCCTGGGCAACCACGCCCTGGCAGGAGATGCCAGCCAAAGTCCCCCTACTCAGGGTCCAAAGTCTCCGGGGTACATGGGGCCAAATACAGGGGACTAGCAGGGGCGTCACCATTGCAAGCTCATGGGCCTGCGTATTCAGGGGAGGCACCATGGTGGGCCCATGGGCTTGGGGGGGGGGGGATGAACTTATTTTAAATTATATTATCTTATTATTGATTTATTCATAATATCTATTTTTTTATTTATTATGTTATTGATTTATTAATGATTTTTTAAAAAACAAAACAACTTTCCATGCCCCCCTCCCCTCTCTGCCCACCCCCAGGAACCAGCCCCTGCGTAGGGAGTGCCCCTCAAGGTCCTCCTGCCCTACTCCCCTCACTGCCCACCCTGGGGAACCAGGTTCTGGCCAGGGGAAGCCAGCCTGGACACCTGGCTTCCCTTGGCCTCCCCAACTCTCTGCCCACCTCAGGCAACCATGTCCTGGCTAGATTACTGGCTTTAAAAAATAAAAATGTATATATATTTTTTAAAATGTAAAATATTTTATTTTATGTAAAAATAAAAAGTTGCTACAGCAACTTAACTCCAAACCCACCTGGTCTTTAATATTAGTCATGGGCACCCACAAGTGTTGCCTGAGTACCAATGATAGGCGATTCTTTGGGGGTGGCATGTGCATCCCCAGATTTTTGGAAGCCCTATAGAACCCTACAGAACTCCTGAACAGCCCCTTACCTAGCCCCTGCTCTTGTGCTCCTCCACTATTGACTGTTACCAATCAGCAATGGCACCATGACTTATAGATTGTCTTTGGGAGCCAGGGTCTGGGAAGGAAATCTCCTTCACTGGCACACCCTGCCTCATACCTCCCCTTGCTGCCCACTACAGGCAACCAGACCCTGAATCTTTTGGCCCTGAATCTGCAACAGAGAAGCCAAACCATATCTCTGAGAACAGAGAAGCCATAAGAACATAAGTAGTGCCATACTGAGTCAGACCAATGATCCATCAAGCCCAGCATCCTGTCCTCCGAGAGTGGCCAATATTGAGCGAATGGGAGAAGAACCAGCAGTCACAATGGGTAATCCATTTCCCATTGTTCACTCCCGACAGTAAGAAGTTCATCCCGTAAGCTACTTGGTTGATAGCCATTAAAGGACCTACTCTCCAAGAACTCATCCAGTCCTTTTTTAAACCCAGCTATACGAGTGGCCTTGACAACGTTCTCTGGCAACAAATGCCATAAGTTAATTAGGCGTTGAGTGAAAAAGTACTTCCTTTTATTTGTTTTAAATCTGCCAGCTGCTAGTTTCATGGAGTGTCCCCCTAGTTCTAGTACTATTTGAGAGGGTAAATAACCATCCCCTATCTACTCCTTCCACACCACTCAAGATTTTATAAACCTCTATCATGTCCCCTCTCAGTCTTCTTGTCATGGGATTGGGGGCTCTACCCCACTCTAGGCTGTCATGACTCAGTTTCCCTGGCTTGCAGCTCTCACTGGATCAGCTCTCTCTCTCAAACTGATTCAGCCTGCAACGGGTGAACCTTCTTGTTACCTTTTCAGCCACAGAGTTTCTCAGCACAGACTCATTCTCTCTAGGTTCATCTGTGTTTGTAAACACAGAATTAACCCCAAACTGTGTCCTGCCAGTGTTAGGATTAACAATTCCACTGGACCATACGAAGTTCAGTAAAAAGAAGTTTAATGAATAAATCATGAATAAGCATGCAGTACAAGATTATACTCGAAAGTGCAGAAATAAAAATAACATAACCAATAATGCATTCCTATCTGTACTTGGATTCTCCTGACTTAGGCTTACCCTAATCAAGGTCCAAGGATAATTCAGTTCATGTCACAGCCAGCGATGGAAAACTTGGCCGGGTACCAGTCTTAGTTTCCAAAAGGTCTTACTTCATAGTTCCTTTGCTGCAGCGCTTCTCTGGCTGGTAAGATATGATGATGCAGATGAAGCTCAATAAGCTGATCTCAACAAACTGAGATAGATCCTTCTTTGTCTTGTCTCCACCCTTAAGTACCTTTCCAGGGTCCTTTGTTTGATTTTCCTGCCAGGTAACTGTGTGCTTTCAGTCACGTCCACAGGAAGAATTCCATTTGCAACTCAGTGGTTTATGTGTCTGCAGAGGTGTTTAGGATTTTTTCTGAATACACACTCAGCATGACTTTGCATTTCTCTATTGCGTGAAGTGAATTTCCAGTTCTCAACTTTCACATTACATACATGTTTAACCTTTACCTTTACATATTTGTTAGACCTGTAGTCTACATGTAGCCCAGTGTCTCCTTATGACACTTCTCTTCTCTAAGCTGAAGAGACCCAGCTTGTCAAACCTCTCTTTGTATGGAAGCCATTCCATACCCTTTATCATTCTTGTTGCCCTTCTCTCTATCTTTTCTAGTTCAGCTATGCCTTTTTTGAGATGGGGTGACCAGAACAGCACACAATATTCCAGGTGCAGTCGCACCATTGATTTGTATAGAGGCATTATGACATCCTCAGTTTTATTCTCTATCCCTTTGCAAATAACTCCTAACATTGTTTGCTTTTTTGACTGCTGCTGCACGTTGGGTTGAGGATTTCAGCGTATTGTCCACAACCACTCCCAGATCCTTTCCCTGAGTGGTAACTCCTAGTTTAGTACCTAGCATTGTGTACTCATAGTTTGGATTGTTTTCCCCTATGTGCATCACTTTGCACTTGTCCAGATTAAATCTCATCTGCCATTTAGATGCTCAGGCACCCAAACTCGTAAGATCCTGTTGCAATTCTTCACAGTCTGCTTGTGTTTTAACTACCTGGGTAGTGAGTGTGAAACTAGGAGTGTCCTGTGTGAAAACAGCCAAAGTCTTCCTTAAAAGGCCAGCATGCTCCAAATTGAAATGTGTTGTCCCAGCTCATCCTGGTTTGCCACATGTGCCCACACTACCTCTTCCAAAGCTGTTGCTGTCTCAGGAGTGACTTCAATAGCCTTATCATTGCCATGGCCATGGCTCAGAACAACAGCCAGGCAACCCTCCAGCACTGCTACCTCAGGCACTCTCCGCCTACTGATCCACCTGCCAGAGGTGCATTCCCTGGAGGGAGGAAGCGACCATAGCCTTCATTGCTCTGTGGGGAGAGCAGAACAATACAAGCTTGTGAAGTGCTACCGCAATAAGACTGTGTTCCAGAAGGTCTCTCTCCAGATGGTGGAGCTGGGATACCAAAGGGACATGAACCAGTGCCAGCAGTGGGCCAAGGATCTCCAGAGGGGCTACGAGGAGATCTGGGACAACAACTTCAGCTCTGACTGTGGGAGGCAAAAGTCTACCTACTACGACCTGCTGGACTGGTTCCTGTGTATTGATGGAGTCATCGTGGCATCAAAACTGTTCAGCTCCGCCTTTGCCAAGGGCCAGAAGTGGGTTAATAGGCCTCCACCACTGCCCATTGCTGCTGCAACTGCTCCTGCTCCAACCACTCCTGTTCCCCCCACAGAAGCTGTGACTGCCAGCAGAGATGCCTTTGTGCCCATCCCCACACCAAAGCCAGCGCCTGTCACCAAGAACACAGACACTGTGGCTCTCCAGATGGAGATGGAGAGCCAGCCTTTATTTGATGAGCCAGAGGAGGTACTGTCGAGGCTACAGAGGATCTGGAGGTCACCTTTATCGAGGAGGCAGAGGAGAATGGAAAGTTAATGCACCCGGGGGAGGGACTGCATTTGTACAACTGCATAAAGGTTTCCTTTCATTGTTATCTAATTATGTATTGTGGTTTAAATTTACTGTGTTGCCAGGTGGCCAGGAGAATACGGGGGAGCAGCCTGAAAATCCCCGGGAACCAGCAGCACCAGGCCTGAATGGTAAGCATGGGAAGTGGATGGCAAGGCACCATTGCGGGCCTGCTGAATGGCGGGACGGGGGGCTGAAACACCTGGTGGGAAAGGCAGCAGGGTGGGACAGTGGACCTGGGGTGTCTGGGTGAGCTGGGACTGAATAACCCTGCAAATTGGCCATTAAAATGGGCAGGAAGGGTGGGCAGGGCCTGAATCATGGGATGGGAAGGGGGACAGTCTGAACTAATGGCTTTCCTTGCTGCCTTAAATTGCTACAGGTCTGTCCCTGAGATGGGCATGCACAGAACCCCCAGCCACAAGCACCCAGCGCAACCAGGACCTGCATGCTTGTAAGCGGCAGGGCAGGTAGGATTTGGCAAGGGAGCTAGGTGAGGAGAGCGCATGATGGGCAGACGAGCTCCAGGACAAGATTTGGGGCATGGTCCAGGAACACAGGCAGCTTGTGTGGCACCATGTCTCAGAACGCAAGGCCATGGCTGCCAAACCCCACCTTGGTCGCTGGTGGGAGGATAGACAGCGGCCTGCCTCTGGCAGCAGTTCAAGCAGTCCAACAGTATGCTTGAGAAGATGAAGGCCACGTTGACTGTATTATAAACTGTAAAGTGCATTTTTTAAATGTGAAAATGTCCATTTTAAACTTTTTTTTTAAACGTCTCCCTCCACGTTCCCCTCTTGGCTGCAGCTGGGCAGTCTCATTTGGTTGGGGGTAATGGGGGAGGGGAGGGGCGGCACACACAGCAGTCTGACCCAGGCCATCTGGCTCCAGACCTCCCTTCTCGAGCATGTAGCTGCTGTGAATGCCAACATGGTTGCTCAGGGGCAGGTGCCATTTCTTTCCTCCCATCGGCTGTTTTTGCCCTGGATCCTGACCACCTACCCTGGCTCCCCCGGCAGTTAACCTCCAGCCAAAGTGCCATGCTGAACCACGCATGCCTCCCCCTCCACCAGCAAGTCCAGCACCTGTTGCCTCCTCCTCAGCCTGCACCAGTGAATCCATGAGAGAAGGGGAATGTCCCCCCACCCCCTCTACATACACCTTACCCCCAACCAAGCAAGACTGCCCAGCTGCAGCCAAAAAAGGGGAAGGTGGAGGAGGGAGAAGTAAAAAGTTAAAAAATGGACATTTTCACATTTTAAAAAAATGCACTTTACAGTTTATAATGTAGTTAAATACAAGTTAACCAAAACATGAATGTTTGTATAGTTGAATAAATGTATTATATTTTGTTTCTATCCATGGTTTATTCTGTGCTTATTCTGGGAAAGGTGAGAGAGGTTTGAGGGACTGGGGAGAGTGGAGAATGGTGGCATGGCATAGTGGTAAGCCACTTATGGGGCTGGGGTGGGAAGGGAAGGGGTGCAGGGTATGACAGTATGGCATAGCGATAAGCTGCTTTGGGGGCTGCTGGTGGGAAGGGAAGGGGTATGCAGGGAAGGGGGGCGTGGAGGATGGCAGTATGTCATAGCGATAAGCTGCTTAGGGGACTGGTGGTTGGAAACACTTGCACTTGAGGGTGGGGGTGGGGGTATCATAGTAGCCGGCAGCACACCTGCACCTCTGTGCTTCCTATTGCCATTCCCAGACCTGGCTCACCTGCAAATGTCACTAGGGAATGCAGAGGGAAAGAAGAATGGTTGGAAATAGCATGGGAGGGGGCTGGATGAACCATGTGAAAATACAATGACACACTGGAAACATTTATAAAAGCTTTATTCATTTTATTTGACATTTTTTCTATTAAACATTTAAGCATTGTCTAAACATTTTAACAAGCATTTTTTCTATTAAACATTTTTAGAAGATTTTATTAAACTTTTAAAAGGAGCCTTAAAGTTTTAAATTGTCAAAGTGTTTTAACCTCTAGCACAAAGCATCCTGGATCGCCCTAGCTATGCACTGCTCCACCGCTATGCACTGCTCCACGTCTATGCAGTTTGGGAATCCCACCATTACCTCTGTGGGGTCAGCCAGCTGCACCACCAAGTCCAGCAGCACCTCCATTATTGCCATGCAGACCTTGATGAGAATGGTGGTCACTGGAGTTTCCAGCACTGACTTGTGGCCAACAGAGTGGCAGGAATCTGGAGTGGTGAGCTTCCATATGGCCACATGCTTCTCCACCAGGATGGGTGATTGAATCATCATGCTCTGTTTTTCCAGCTGAGGTCTGAAAATTGTGGCTCTCTGGAGGATGAAGTGCCAGAGAATCCTGGAGTTGGAGATCCACTTGGCATCTCCCCAAGAGGACAGCACATCTTCCCATCAGTCTGTGTTTTTCTCCATCACCCAGACAAGCCTCTTAGTGGGTACAGCCATGCGCAGGGCATTGGTGAGTGAACCCACATCTCCTTAGAGGTAGTTCTCTACATGCATCATCACCCTTTCAGGGCTTCGATCCTTCCCAGCATGGTCTGTCTTCACCTGAGGAAGGCAAGTCTATGGCACCGAAGCAGGAGCCATCTGCATGATGTAGCGTGCTGCACTACCATGGCCACAGCTCACGAGACAGCCAGTCTCATTGAGGCAATAGCAGGAGAAGATTTGGATCTGCTGGATGGCTCGCAGGTTATGCTAAGCAGCAGTAATGAGCACCCTGAAGTTCTCGGGATCCATGGCTGAGTTGCTGGCATCCGTGAAATCTGCAGACAGTGTGCTTAATATTTTGAATAGTTTAAAGCACTGAACAGCTGCATAGCTAGGATTGGCTGTGCACCACATGTGGCCAAGTACTCGCTCACACTGGACTGCTTCCCTGGGTGAGAATAGCTCAGAAGCAAGAAACAGCTGGTGCAGCTGCTTCTTCCCATAGTGTGCCGCAGCTGTGAGTCATGATAGGTGGAGGGATACTGAGAAGGGGGTTGGTGGTGGGCAGAGTGTGGAGGGGAAGAATACCTGCTTATCTATTAGGTTTGTCAGGGTAAACCTGTGAGGAGGAGTGAGTGTTGGCTTCCCACACGCACAAGAACTACACACATGGGCTGCCCATTGATTAGCTCTGCGTGCTAAAACGTGAGTTGGCAGTGAGTGGGGGCTTCACGGACCAAACACAGTCTCCAGTGGGCTATTGTCTCATTTGAAAACAGGGCCTAAGTCAATATCTCTGCTTCTGGTGTCAGGAAGAATTCTGAATTTTTGGTTCCAGACTGGAAAGCTTGCACACTAACAGAAGCTAGTCCATTAAAAGTTATCATCGTAACTACTTTGTTTTTCTCATACTTGGGAGCAACATGGCAAATGTACTGTAATGAACAGGGGTCTAAGTCTGGCATTGCTGCCCACCTTTTTATTGATGCATCAAAATATACTAGCAGCCCTGGAACAAAGATCATTCCCTTTCACAGCTGAGTGGTAGCTCTGTGCTTAATATGCTAATGAATTGAAATTAGGGTTTTCCTCAGATGCTTTGACCTGGGCCATGCTGAAAGGGAGCAGGGCAAATGTCACTTCCAACATGGCAACACCCCCTTTGGAGCATTGTGATGTCAAATTGTGCCATGGGGTGAGGTGACCATATGAAAAAGGAGTGGGAGAGCCTTTTCTAAAGTGCCCTCATCCTGGCACCCTGGATAATTCAGAGGAATAGGGCTTCACCCAGAGATAATGTGGCAAAACCCGGAGACTCTAGGGCTGTTTTTAAATGTACCGTGATGGGTGGGGGGGATGGGTGTGCACCCGCGGTAGGTGGAGGTGGGTGTGCGCCTGTTCCCACGGGCACACACCCACCTCCACCCACGGAGCATCGGGCATTGGAGCTAGGGATGTGCGAACGCGGTTCAGGAGTTCGGAGTTTGGACCAAACTCGGTCTATTCGGACGACCAAACCAAATGACCGAATCCGAACCTGAACAGACTGAACCGAACTTGATCCGAACTTGGAAACGACTGAACAGTTCGGCCACGTTCGGATAAGTTCAGATGAGTTCGGGTGGTGAAAACATGACTGGAAGGCCCAGGGAGGGGGGCAGCTGAGGAGCAGACTTCCTGGCACCAGGGGTGGAGAGGCTTGGCATACCAGCCAGCCTGCCCAATCACCATCCCTTTTCTCCTCAGACCACTGGCTTTGCAGTCTGCGAATGGACGTGGGGGACATGGGGCTACGCTGCAGAGAGCCAATGGGACTGTGGTAAGGCGGGCGCAGCAAGTAACAGAAGTAATTGTCCTCCCCCCCTTCCAACACCGTCTGAGCTAGTCACTGTTCCTGACAGCAGGAGTTTTCAGAAGTCTCCCTCTCCCAGCAGTTTGTGTTCCTTCCTATTCCTAATTCATTGCCATCCTCCTCCTATTTCACCGGTGTTATTTTTATTTTTTAACCCTCCCTGTGTTCTTTCTCCCTACCCTCCATTGAATCCTCCCCTCCTCCCACTATATATTCCATCCCTGATTCCCTTCCCCTGTTTTTGGATTTATTTAGAGTAGGATTAGATTGATTTAGATTTCATTTCAGTTTTGTACCCCTCCCTGTGTTGTTTGTTGTGAGCTGTCTGTGT
>QEPC01011131.1:4208471-4221423 GCA_003113815.1 Sphenodon punctatus
GCTGTGCCCTCTGCATTGCCATGTGGTGTGTGTGTGGGGGGGGTGTTGCCTGCTGTGCTCTCTGCATTGCCATGTGGTGTGTGTGTGTGTGTGTGTGGGGGGGGGGGTTTGCCTGCTGTGCCCTCTGCATTGCCATGTGTTTTAGGGGGGCACAGCATAAAGATGTCAGTACTGCAAATAAATAAAGAACTCATTTTTTAATTTTAGTAGACTTGTTTTGTAACTTTATCGGGTCGCAGAATTTCCAATTTAATTTCTAATTTTGGGTCACAGAATTTTGGAAATTTTTTTGCAGAAGAATCGGGGCCCTGGGTATAGGTGGGCCCTGCTTCAGGCAGAAGTAATGGATGGCCCCCACACTTCCTGGAACATAGAGGCAGCCCCGACTGCCATGGTGAGGGAATGGGTCACGCCAGGCACACCCTTCACCAAGGGGTGTGTGGTGACGGATAACACGGGCAATATACTGAGGGCAGTCCACGAGGGGGGCTTCACGAGCATCCCTTGCGCCACACACACCCTTCACCTTGTTGTCAGGGATGCTCTGGGCTTGGGGGAGAAGGGGATTGGGGCAGGCACTTTTAGCTCCCTGATCGAGCGGAGTAGGAAGCTGGCTGGTTTCTTTAATCAAAGAGTGAAGGGCAGCAACCTCCTCCGGGTGAAGCAGGCCAAGCAAGGCTCCCCAGATGCTCCAGCGGTTTCCTGAGCAGAAATCTGCCTTCCATCAGGTGCAACTGGTCATGGACAGCGGGGCACTTCCAGGGTACAGTGGGGTGGAATGGGAGATCCTGGCACACACAGCCTTTGTTTTGAGACCGTTCCTTGCCATGACGGAGACCGTGAGCTCGTCCACGGCCACCATCAACCGGGTGACCCCTCTGGTGCAGACTCTCCTCAGGAGGCTGGAGGAGATTTTCCAGGGGCGGAATTGTGGCCCTGAGGGCAGGAAGCTGGCCGATGAGGCAGTTGACCTGGTGCGGCAGCTGAAGGCAGGGCTGAAGGCACATTTCAACGAGCTCCTGGGGCTGGCGGAATACATTCTGGCAACCATGTTGGACCCCAGGATCAAGGGCAGAGTGGCAAACCAGACAGTGCTGTCACAAAGAGATACTGGACTATAGGTCTAACAAGTATGTAATGCTAATTGTTAAACATGTATGGAATGTTAAGACTGAGAACTGGAAACTCAATTCATGTAACCATGTAATGTAAAACCAGAGATTGAAACGCACTCCAAACTGGAGAGGGACACCGAAACTAGCCAAGTGCCCATGGAGTTGCAAATGAAGCTCCTACAGGCGGGAAAATGGAAACAAAGAGATAGCAAAGATACTTAAGGAAGCATCTTTTCTATCAATGGAACAATCTGGAACTCAACTCAACCTGGGAGACACTGTGTCTTGTTTGCAGCTGAAAGGCATCAGCTTGCCTGCAAGTCTGGAAAGAGATGCATTGAGAAAGGAACTTTGCTTTCTACCAGCTAAGAGACAAAGGGCCCAGCCCAGCATTGGTCTGAGAATGGACTCAAGTACATGGACTTGCTATAGGGTATGATTTATCTAGGGACTCATCCAGTCCAGATTAGGAATGCGTTATTTTATTGTTCGTTTATTAGCCACACTGTGTTCAAACTATCTTTGCTTGTGTAATCAATACACTTTTTTATTCACTAAGAAGTGATTTCTGTTGTTCACATTGGGAACACAAGCTGAGAAACTTGAGCCTTCAAGCTCTTGCGAACCCAGAGAGGCAGTGTGTAAACGGGAAGGTTCTGGGAACGTGGGAGACAAAAGTATTATCCCCTTTGCAGGGCTGAATCAGCCAGAGAGAGAATTGGTTCAGGTGGGCTGCAAGTGAGGGAAATTGCGTCACCCAACCCAGAAGAGGGGGTAGTGGACCCCCAAAACTGTGACAGTGGTGCCCAACGAGAAGGGTTACGCTCAGATTTGTGTACGAATGTGTAGAAAAGCATAGGAGGATAGCCAAACACGTGGAATCCTCTGAGGGGATTGAATCCCAAATCGAGAGAGAGGGAGTGCCAGTACTTCTGGAACTCAACTCTGAGAGCGGAATAAGCAGATCTTTGAACAGAGTGTGTAGGTTAGTTGTTTTAATTTTGATTTCGGGTGTCAGGGACAGTGAGCAAAATAGGGCTACCGAAGCACTTTCACCACCTGAGAACGTCAGAACTGAGAGGGAGGCCCAAAAGAGAGGTCTTGAAAGAGCAGGGAAAACCAAAGAACAGCTAAAACAGCTTATAAAAAACTTGGAAACAGGGGACAAGCAGAATGAGAGTGACTGACAACCAGGTTCCCCGGGTAGCCTGACACCTCACCACATAGAGGGAGAGGATCCCAACTATGAGGGTGAGCCGGCCCAGCCGACTCCACTCCAACTGGAGGAGATGAAAATGAAGGTACAAATGGAATTGGAGAAAATGAGAGTGAGAAGTCAAGCAGAGGAGAAGGAGAGAGAGAGAGCAACAAGGAACTGAAATTGGAGAAAATGAGAATGAGAAGTCAAATGGAGGAGAAGGAAAGAGAGAGCTGTGAATCAGGAGATGAAGCTGCGGTGGATGCACCCGCCTCAAGAAAGTGACTGGGTACAGGGGGGTGATTGAGCCGGTACCCTAATGCACCTAAGTGTACCAAGAGGTTAAAAGAAGTACAGGGGGGCGATTGAGCCAGTACTTCATGTGCCTAAGGGTGTAGGTGATTGAGCCAGCCACCAGGCATGAACCTCTGCCTTAGGGGCAAAAGAACCCAGCAGGGTGTAGGTGACTGAGCTGGCTGGGACTGTGAAACCCAGCAGGGTGTAGGCGATAGAGCCGGCTGAGGAAAACTGGTTAGGGTGACAAGGAGTCACATGAGAGCCCTGGGAGCAACTCTCACACAAAAGGGTCCGGCAGGCAGAGCGGGCTATAGAGAGTGTGCAGCAGCAGCAGCAGCAGAAGGATGCCCCTGGGGATGGTGGGAGTGGGAGCAGCCACCCCTTTCAGCTGACGGGGTCTATCCCTGCCCCCAGCCCTAGCAGTAGCAGCACCAGCAGCAGGCTGAGCAGCAGCAGCACCCCTATTACCAGCACCAGCAGCTCATGTGCAGGCCACTCTGGGGAGCATGGGCCCATGCACAGTAGGGCAAGCAGCATGACTGAGGGCAGTGGTGGAGGTGATGCCCAGGCAGTTACGCGAGGGAGTATGATGGCACCTCAGCAGCAGTGGAGACCTACCTGGAGGAAGAGCCAAGCATCGAACCCAGCAGCGATCCCTTGGCCTACTGGGCCAGCAAGACCAACGTGTGGCCATCCCTGTCCAAAGTGGCCAAAGATCTGTTGTCCTGCTCACCAACCAGTGTCCCCAGCGAGTGGGTGTTCTCCATGGCGGGGGACATTTGCTCTCTGCACCACCTGAGACTGGGAGCCAAGTTGGTGGAGCAGTTGCTGTTCATGAAGGTGAACCTTCCGCTGCTGGGATTCCCCAAGCTGCTCCTGGACACAGATTGATGGTGGAGTGGCACATGCCATCCCATGCCAGGGGCAGTCTTGGGACGGGGCTCCTCCTCAATCTGGGCTGCTGCTGCTGCTGCTGCTGCTGTGCTGAGGTGCTGTCCCTCTCTCCCAATGCCTGCCGCCTGCCCTGCCTCTCTCTCTCACGCTCTCTCTGACTAGACGGCCTCGGCTGGCTTATCTGACTGACCTCATGACGCAGGGTGGCATTGGGAAACTGTAAGCCTGCCAGACGGTCTCTATCTAGATGATCTCGGCCTGCCAATCTGACTGCCTCTCTCTTGCGCTGCATAGTCTTCGTCAGCCTATCAGAGTGCCCTGCCAAGGTCCGAGCCTGCCTTCCCTACTGCCTCTCATACCATGAGGCCTGTCTGCCTGCCCAGGTTGCAAAGCTGAAAGCCTGCCACAGTCTGCCTGCCTTCTGCTCATACCATGCTGCCTGTTTGCCCACCCAGGTTGCAAAGCTTGAACCCTGCCTCAGTCTGCCTGCCTTCTGCTCATACCATGCTGCCTGCCCACCTGCCCAGGTGGTCTAGATCAAAGCCTGCCTCAGTCTGCCTGCCCTCTGCTCATGCCATGCTGCCTGTCCGCCTGCCCTGTGGGCAAAGCTCAAACCCTGCCTCAGTCTGCCTGCCTTCTGCTCATGCCATGCTGACTGCCCGCCCACCCAGGTGGTCTAGATCAAAGTCTTCCTCAGTCTACTTGCCTTCTGCTCATGCCACGCTGCCTGTCTGCCTGCCCTGGCTACCCTGGGTGATGTCCCCCACTGCCCTGGTAATCCCGCTGCTGCTGTTTGCTGGTCCGTGGGTGTTCTGCCCTGGCCAATCCAAATGTGCCCATGCAATCCTGCTGCTGCCACCATCTGCTGCTGTATGGAAGCTCTTCCCTGGCAAATCCTACCATCCTGACTCCTACCATCCATGGGTGCTGCGTACAGGCAAATCCTGCTGCTGCTTTCTGTTGTGCCATGGGTACTATGCCCTGGCAATCCAATGTCTGCCACTGCTGCCAATGGCGACTCTGCTGTGCCATGGGTTCCGCCCCAGCAATCCAATGGCTGCTGCTGCTGCCAATGCTGCCTCTGCTGTCTGTGTCACGGGTTCTGTGCCTGGGCAATCCAGTGTCTGCTGCTGCCAATGCTGCCTCTGCTGTCTGTGCCACGGGTTCTGCTCCAGCAACCCAATGTCTGCTGCTGCTGCTGCCAATGCTGCCTCTGCTGTCTGTGCCACGGGTTCTGTACCCCGGCAATCCAATGTTCGCTTCTGCTGCCTATGCTGTGCCATGGGTTCTGTGCCCTGGCAATCCAATGTCTGCTGCTGGTGGTGGTATTGCACATCAGCCATTTGCTCCTCAATCTTGTAGATGGCCATAGCTCGGATGAGTGCACTGGCAGGTGGAGGCTGGTTGAACATTACAATGGGGCGGAATGGGAGAACCTGGCTTACACACTCTTTGTACTGAGACCGTTCCTTGCCGTGACTCCAGCATCTCTGCTGCTCTGGATTTGGGAATCTGAACTGGACTCCCTTTTGATTGGCCAAGGGCAACGGAGGCCATCAGCGATCGCCCATCCCTTCAGAACGGCCCTTGCCTATCTCTTAGGACTGACTGTTCGCACATCCCCACAGATCATATGGGCCATTTCCACAACACAATCATCCAGGTAACACCTGTTGAACTTCACCAAGTTGATTAGAACCAGAAGGAACTTGGACGATAAGCCAACATCCATCCACTGCAGGACAAACTCAGCCAGCTCTTCCTTCAGGTAAGTGATGTATCTTCCATTATCAAGTGATGTATCTTCCATTATCTGTGAGGGCCTTGAAGACGGAATGGTGCTTGCCTATCTCTTAGGACTGACTGACATATGTTCAACTGCTGTTCACATGGAACCCTTCTCCACTTTGGCCTTCAAAGCTCTTGATCCACTCCAGCCCCAGGACCCACCCTCAGGGTTCTGGGGTCATCATTCCACTCACAGGGAGCTGTCATTCCACCGCATCAAGAAACAGGCAGCCACTCCAACCCCAAGACCCACCATCAGAGTTCTGGGGTCTACGTTCCAGGCAGGGAGGGCTGTCATACTGCTGCATCGAGAAGCTGCCACTCTACCCCCAGGACCCACCATCAGGGTTCTGGGGCCCATTATTATGCTCACAGGGATTTTTCCTTCCACCATATCAAGAAGCAGCCACTCCAGCCCCAGGACCCACCGTCAGGGTTCTGGGGCCTAAGTTCCAGGTAGGGAGGGCTGTCCATCCACGTCATCCAGAAGCTGCCACTCTAGCCCCAGGACCCACCATCAGGGTTCTGTGGCCCGCCATTCTGCTCACAGGGAGTTGTCTCTTCACTGTATCAAGAAGCAGCCACTACATCCCCAGGACCCACCATCAGGGTTCTGGGGTCTACGTTACAGGCAAGGAGAGCTGTCGTACCGCTGGATCAAGAAGCTGCCACTCTAGCCCCAGGACCCACCCTCAGGGTTCTGGGGCCCATCATTCCGCTCACAGAGAGCCATCATTCCACGGCATCAAGTAACAGCCACTCCAGCCCCAGAACCCACCATCAGGGTTCTGGGGCCTACGTTGCAGGCAGGGAGGGCTTTCCATCTACATCATCCAGAAGCTGCCACTCTATCCCAAGGACCCACCGTCAGGGTTCTGGGGTCATCATTCCGCTCATGGGGCATTGTCATTCCACAGCATCAAGAAGGAGGCACTTCATCCCCAGGACCCACCTTCAGGGTTCTGGGGCCTACATTACAGGCAGGGAGGGCTGTCCATCCACTTCATCCAGAAGCAGCCATTCCAGTCCCAAGAACCATCATCAACTTCTTGAGCTCGTCTAGTATAAAAGGCATCTGTTGCTGCCCACTGCCAGAGTCTCTCTCTCTCTGGCACCCCCACATATTTCCACCCAACCATTTCTAGGTATATGAGACAAGTCCATGAGGGGATGGAATGCAGGGTGACGTGGTGAGAATGATGAGAGCCAGCGAGAAGAACCTTTTTTTTTTTTACAAGGTAGCAACCTGCTGCTCGTGCCCAAGCAACTACCCACCCCCATGGCATGCCTGTCCTGATGGCATCGAGCTCCTCTCTAGGCTAAGAAGCACTCTCCCGTTTGAGACTGACAGTTCCACCCAACCCTTTCTAGAGATATAAGATGACTCCATGTGGGGATGGAACGCAGGGTGAGAATGATGAGAGCCAGCACTAGGAACCTTTATTTATGAGGTAGCAACCTGCTGCCAGTGCTTGTGGAGAGAGAGAAAAAGTCTCCTTGCTTCTAGAAGGAGCGAGACAGACATGCTCTCACCCATGCCATCACACCTGCAGTACATGTCCAGAGAGAAAGGGAGAGATAGTTTCCCCACTCCTAGAATGAGAGAGATGGTGTGTGTGTGTGTGTGTGTGTGTAAAAAAAGAGATGCATCTGGCTCAAGCTGCCACCTGCCAGAACTGGCAGGAGATCTGATCTATGTTCATGCACAATGTCCACGTCCAGCAGCAAACCTACCAGCATGAGACGGAAATAACACACAATGTAATTGTGCCCCTGCCTGTGTGCCTTCCTGTACCACCTATTGCAGTGATTGAATGAAGTGTGCCCAACCAAGCACTAATTATAGGGACATCATTCGACTCCCATGGGCTGTCATTCCACTGTACCTGAAGCAGTCATGCCAGTCCCAGGAACCATCATCAAGATTCTAGGACCATCATTCCAGTCACGGGGGGAGTGGGGGGGGAGCTGTCATTTCATTCCACTGCATCCAGAAGCAGCCAATCCAGTCCCAAGAACCATCATCTGGGTGCTGCTGCTGTTCGTGCCTGACTGACCAGTGGCCACCGGTGCCTGTCCTCCAGCCTACTCCTCTGCAGTCACCCACTGATGCCTGTTGAGGCAGCTGAAGTAGCCCTGCTTCCCACCCACTTCCAAAGAGCCTCTCTCTCTTTCTCTCTGGCACCCCCTCACAGGCAATATGATATCCCTGGCTGGCTGCTCTACCTGGGGTGCTGTCTGCAAGTCTTCCCCCCTGCCCCCGGGGTGATCTTTCTATGAGCTGAACACACCTCTCCACTCGAGGGCTTCAAAGGGACCGACTGACAAATGTAACCAAGTATTATATATCCCAACTTGGCTTCCCAAGGCTTCTCCCCATGTGGCGATCTGTCTGTGAGAGTGGGCTGTGCACCTGCCGATTCCCTCTTATGCCTCTGCCAGACTCCCACAGCTTCTCTCTCTTTGGCACACCCACACAGAAAAAAGCCCTGCTCCTCCTGGGGGGCTGTCTTCAAGTTGAGACCCTGCTGTCACATCTTGGGGCTAATATGCTACATGTGCTGCTGCTGTCAGGTAGGAATCTGACAAGCTGTATATACAATGAGATTCTGCCACCTGCCAGAAGCAGCACAGAGTGATAAAAGATTGGTCAGGTCAAACAAAGCTGTTAACAACAAATATAACTTTTATAAAAACTTTTTAAATAACATAACATTGCAACTTTATAAAACAAAAAAGCAATTAATATATATATAAAGAGAGGAAAGTAAATTAGGGGTCTGTGGACCTGTCCCCCGGAACGTGGGGGAAAGGAGAAAGGGATGCACGGGCCCCAGGGGTGGGTAGCACGTCCTCGTCTGCCTTGTACCCATGTTGCTGGGCAACGTCCAGGGCCCCCACCAAGGACACCTTCCATTTTTCAACCGACTGCTGGTACAGTTCGAAGTCCTTCTTCTCGGTGCGGAGGTACTCTGTGTTAGCCTCTGCTTTGCATTCCCTTGCTTGGAGCTCCTCAAACTGTACCACCAGCTGGCCCTCCATGGTGCAGGCTTGGACCCTTAGCCCATCCAGATATTTGTTTCTGGCAAACTTGTGGCCACTTGCCTCGTGGCTCTGCTCCCGGGGGACTGGAGACTCCTCAGTGGAGCTGGAGGGGGAAGGGCTGTGGTGGTGGTGCTTTTGCCCGGTCTTCCCCACCTTCCTGAGTGGGCTGTTCCTCCCAGGATCCCTGCTGCCGCTGTGCCTTCCAGCCCGAGAAGGACCATGCACCACCTCAATTAGGTGGATGTTCTTGATGTGGGCGATGAGCCCAGATGTGGTCCCCTGCGGCCCTCTTTTTATCTTTTTGTTGCAGATCTAAAGAACATAAAAAGATAGGAACATAAGAAGTGCCATACTGCATCAGAGCAATCTATCAAGTCTATCAAGCCCTGCCTGCATTCTATCTCCACAAGTGGGTGGCTGGCCAATCTCTCTCCCTGCGGGGGACTTCCTAAGAGGTCATAGGGCAATCCATTCCCTGTTGTTTCAGCCCCCGTGCCTTACCTTGCATTCGGCAAATCTCCCTTTCAGGCTGTAGTAGTACCACCAGACTGCGGACCTCGTTAGTCTGGTTTTGAGTGGCTGAGGCTGCGTCTGCAACCTCTGCCGTGATGGGGTTCTGGGCTTGGCACCAGCAGCAGCAGCATCATCATCACCCTCTCTGAAACAGGAACACATAAACAACACCGAAATAATATCATGCATTTATGGTGATGCCCTGGCTGGCACGTGTCTGGGTGGGTGCTTCAGCTCATGCCTGGCTGCTGGAAGAGCCCCCCCCACTCTCTCGCTCTGTGGCAGACCCATAAATAAGACATGTGCAAATCCTTCCCTTCTTGCGGTGCTAGGGATGGCAATTAAAGACCCTGGCTGGCACGTATCTGGGTGGGTGCTGCAGCTTGTGTCTGACTGCTGGAAGAGCCCACCCTCTCTCTCTGTGGCAGACCCATACATAAGACATCCCCACTCATCTGGGTGCAAATCCTGCCCATCCGCTGCCACCCGCTGATGCCCACTGTTTGTGCCTGATTGCCCACCCACCCGCATGCCAGCGAGCTCGTTCTAGAGGATAGTATTCTTCTTGTCCTCAAAGTTATATGGAACAATAAACAAAAATACATTTACAAACCTGGCAGCAGTGGCACCTCCTGTGCCCTCTTCCTCCTCTGGCGAGGAGCTGACCTCCACCACCTCAGATGGTCCTCCACCTTCCTTAGCTTCATTTTTCTTTTTTTATCCGCCAACCAACCAACCAACCAACCAAACTAACTCAACCAAACCAAACCACACAGCCACAACACACACACACACACAAGCTCACAATACTTTTCACACAAACCAGACAGACACCATGAGAACACACACAATCGAAATACCATTTCCGGTTTCCGGTTATGGGCGCAATCATGGGACCAAACAATATCGATACTGATAACGAAAGCAAAATCTTTGAAATTGGTATCGATATCAAAAACGACATTGCACAGTCTTTGCCAGCATATCTGAGTGCCCTGCCAGGTTGCAAAGCTCAAAGCTGTCTGCCTGCCTCAGTCTGCCTGCCTTCTGCACATGCCACACTGCCTGTCTGCCTGTCCTGTGGGCAAAGCTGAAGCCCTGCCCCAGCCTGCCTGCCTCTCATGCCAAGGTGGCTGTCTGCCTGCCCTGGCAACCCTGAGTGATGTGTCCCACCAGCCTGGTAATCCCGCTGCTTCTATCTGCTGGTCCGTGGGCGCTCTGCCCTGGCCAATCCAAATGTGCCCACGCAATCCTGCTGCTGCTGTCTGCTGCTGTATGGAAGCTCTTCCCTGGCAAATCCTACCATCCTGACTCCTACCATCCATGGGTGCTGCACATAGGCAAATCCTGCTGCTGCTGTGCCATGGGTACTGTGCCCCGGTAATCTAATGTCTGCTGCTGCTGCCAGTGCTGTCTCTGCTGTCTGTGCCATGGGTTCTGCTACCAGGCAATCCAATGTCTGCTGCTGCTGCTGCCAATGCCGCTGCTGCTGTGCCACGGGTTCTGAGACTGGGCAATCCAGTGTCTGTTACTGGGTGTTAACATGATTCACCCCGGGCAAAGCTTGATCAATTGGCAGTAGAGCTTCTTGAGTTCTGTTGAGTATGAGCCAAGCCTGCAACACCCAGCTGAGTGGGGGTGCTGCCAGCCACCAAGCCCTGGCCAGGTGCCTACTGTTACTCCACCCATGCCAGCCAGCCTGCAAGCAAGCTCCTCTTGGCTATTTCCTCAACTGCCTCAGTGATGATGCTGGTTATCTCCTCTAAGTCCAAATAGCTGTCTGTGTCCAACAGGAGCGGAACCGGTTGTCACTGGACTATGCTGTAAGTGAATAAGTGTCAGGTTCTGGGGCAAGGAGCCGGGGAAAAGGGGTAAAGAGAAGGGCAGGGTTCAGACTCCAGGGCAAGGAGCCTGGGAAAATGGGTAAGTGGGAAAGGGCTGGACGGTGTAGGGAATGTTCCACAGTGTCAACCCTGAAACTTCTCAGCCATTCTCTGGTATCTGGGAGACTGAATGCTCAGCATGGACACCAGGCAAGCTGGCCTAAGAAGGCGTATGGCTCATCATCAAGGCCATGGACCTGAGAGCTGAAGGGGGACTGAGAGCTAGAGGGGAGAACCAGTGGCCCAGAGTGGGAGGGAGTTGGCCATGACAGCAAGCAGGGAGAGAATAACCAGCGACCAGGGAACTGGAGGGAATAACCAGTGACAGGAGGGCTGGAGAGGGGTAGAGCAACAAGGCCCCAGTACATGAGGGGAACAGAGACCACATGCAGCAGCAAGGATAGTGGTGTCACTCATACAAGACACACAAGGGGATTCACGGGACAAAAGACTCACACACAGAGAACACAACAAACACAGTCACAAGGGAAGGGACAAGGCAATGCTGCACCAGATCAAGGGAGGAACAAAAACCAACCCTCGGGAAGAGCAGTTGCTCTGCCAGCTTCCTGAGGCCACTAAAAGGCCCTAAGTACTCCCTGGTGGCCAATCAGGAAGCCAGGAGACAAACACAAAAATGGCAGACAGGTGAGAAGGGGCGGGGCCCACACCAGATGGAGACGCAGGAGGAGACAGAAGGAGGAGGACAAGGGCACACTCTACCAAGGTCTCAGGTGGTGCAAGCCGCTACAGCACCACCCCCAGGGCCAAGGGTTCAAGACCTGGCCATGACAATAAGGATCTTCCACGTGGGAGTTGTCATTCTAATTCATCCAGAAGCTGCCGCCCCAGGACCCACCTTCAGGGTTCTGGGGCCGTTGTTACGCTTATGCAGAGTCGTCATTCCACCACATCAAGAAACAGCCAGCCGCCCCAGGACCCACCATCAGGGTTCTGGGGCCATCATTCTGCTCACGGGGAGCTGTCATTCCTCCGCATCAAGTAAGAGCCACTCCAGCCCCAGGACCCACCCTCAGGGTTCTGGGGTCTATGTTACAGGCAGGAAAGAGGCCTGGCCAGGGCTTGGTGGCTGGCACGGCACCCATATGGGGCCAGGCATTGCAGACTGGCATCCTACTTGCCAGATCTCAACCATTTCTTCTGCAAATTGGTCAAGTAGCCTTGCCCGGTTGTGATTCAGCCAGCCACCACCTGCTGTGATGGCTACTAGAAATGGAGAACCCAGCCAGCATAGAGCAAGTAGAACTGGAGGCCTGCCAGTCTGAAATGCCCAGGCAACCCAGGGTGCCAAGAGCCACGCCTTCCCGGTCTCTGCTGCTGGGTCTCTGATGGCCTGCCATGCTGCCATGGGCACCCCTGGGGGTCCCTGCAGTGCCCCAATCCTCGCAGCGGGTCCAAACTCCACCAAACGTTCAGCGGGACCGAACTCCACAGAACTGAATGACTGAACCTGAACTTGGTTCCCGAACTGAATGGCCAAACATCTGAACCCAGTTCTGTTCGCACATCCCTAATTGGAGCCCATTGCTCCGTGCGTGGGTGATGGGTGTACATGGGTGGAAGCGGGTGTAATGCGGGAACGCGCATGCACCCCCACCCATCCCCCCACACAGCCTCCACACATCTCCACACAGCGAAAATGTGCAGAGATGGGTGGGGACATCTCATGTGAAAAGGGCCTAGGTCAAACTTGGATGAGTGTTAAGTTACCCTAATTAATTATTATTATTATTATTAACATTTTATATATAGCACAAGAAGTATACCTGGTGCTTTACAGAGAATAAAATAGACACGGTCCCTGCCCGAGAGCTTACAATCTAAAGACAAGGGGATGGGAGACAGGGAAGGGGGAACGGAGCGGAAGAGGTGGGTTTTGCGGAGGGACTTGAAGGTGTGGAGGGTGGGGGCAAGGTGGATGAGGGCAGGGAGGGAGTTCCAGGCACACGGGGCAGCGAGGGAGATGGGACGAAGGCAGTTGGGGGAGCAGTGGTAGGGAATGGGAGAGGAGCAAAGTGTTCGAACAGGGGTTCGGAGGGAGATCAGAGCAGAGAGGTAGGCGGGAGCAAGGTTATGAAGGGCTTTGTAGGTGAAGATGAGCTTGTGCAGAATACGCTCAGGAAGGGGAAGCTAGTGGAGGGAGGAGAGGAGAGGCCGCACATGGTCAAAGCGACAGGCTAGGTGGATGATCCTGGCAG
>QEPC01011131.1:4224765-4250033 GCA_003113815.1 Sphenodon punctatus
GACTGTAAAATGTGTTAATTAATGCAAATATGTAAATAAATGTTTGTTTTTAATTATAAAGATGTCATTACTGCTATTAAAGAACTCATTTTTAATTTTACTAGACCGGTTTTGTAACTTTATTGGGTCGCAGAATTTTCCATTTTGGGTCGCAGAATTTTCCATTTTGGGTCGCAGAATTTCAGACATTTTTTCGCAGAAGAATCGGAGCCCTGGCCAAGGCTGAGGGTTACAGGAGCGAGCTGGGCAGGAGGAGAGAGGGGCAAGGGAGCCGAGGGTGGAGGTGAGAGAGGAGTTGAAGGTGGAGATGGCAGAATTGGGGGAGGAGAAGGAGAAGACTGAGGGGAGAAGAGGAGAGAGGGAGGAGGCAAAGTCCTGGGGCACAATGGCCTGCAGATTGCGGAAGGGGTGGGGAAATGGGGAAAAGGAGGGGGAGCAGTGGGAGAGGTTGAAGGAGGCAAGGAAATGGTCAGAGATGGGAAGGGGCTCGAAGGAGAGATCGGAGACAGAAGAGTTCCTAGAGAACACGATATTAAGAGAGTGACCATCAGTGTGGGTGGGGGAAGCTAGTCCAGAGGTGGAGATCAAAGGAAGAGGCTAAGGAGATGAATCGGACGATGCCAGGCTGAGAGGGTGCATCAACATGGATATTGAAGTCGCCAAGGATGAGTGTGAGGATGTCATCAGAGAGGAATAGGGTGAGTCAGGACTCAAACTCGGAGAGAAAGGAGGAGAGGGAGCCGGGGGGGCAGGGAGGGCGGTAGATAACAGCAACATGGAGGTGGAGAGGGGAGTAGAGGTGTATGGAGTGAGCCTCAAAGGAGGGGAAGGAGAGAGGGGGGGAGGGGTTCGAACTGGCAGGAAGAGGCGAGGAGGAGGCCTACGCCACCACCCCGGCCTTCGGCCCAGGGCTGATGGGAGAGGGAGAGACCACCATAGGAGAGGGTGGCATGGGTGACAGAGTCAGTGGGGGAGATCCAGGTTTCAGTAAGGGTGAGAAGGCGAAGGGAGCGAGAGAAGAAAAGGTCATGGATATAAGGGGCTTTGTTAGCAGAGGAGCCACAGTTCCAGAGGGAACAGGAGAATGGAAGTTGATCAGGGGGAAAACACGGAATGGGGATAAGATTAGGGGGAGGGTGGCGATGGGATCAGCAGGAAATGGGCCTTGGGCAGAGGGGTGGGGGGGTAAGAAACGGTGGGGGGGAGGAGGAGGTGTGGGGATGGTGGAGAGAGATGATAGGTTTAGTGGGGGGCAGGACGAGAGGGGAAAGGAGTAGGGGAAGAAGCAGGTGAGGGGGAGAGGGGTGAAGAGGGAAGTGAGGGGGTGAGGGAGGAGGACAGGCATCCCGGTGGGTTGGTTCCAGAGGCAGAGCTGGGATGGATCTTGAAGTTGTGCTGGTAGCCGCCTCCACCACCTGCGTCCGCTAACGGCCCGCCAATGGTTCTTCTGCCCTTTGGCGCCACCCGCTGGGTGACCCCTTCCTTTGGGAGATGCTCAGCTCACCTGGGCGAGGGGCAGGGGAGGAGAGATGGAGTCATGCAGCTGTAGAGGATTCTAGCAGGGGATCCAGCAGCCTGTAAAGTCCACACACACCAGCACAGCACAATTGAAATATGCTCCTTCAAACAAGACACAGTTTGCCCAAGTACACATTGCCCTGGGGAGTTGTGAAGGCCAATAGTATAACTGAGTTCAAGAAAGGATTTGATAAGTTCAAGGAGGATAGGTCCATCAATGGCTGTTATCTAATTTGGTTGGTGAATGAAACAACTGACTGTTGGAAGTTATGAATGAATGAATGAATGAATGGATAGATGACAGGGGATGGATCTCTTTGCATATGTCCTGTTTTTGTGCACTTCCTCTGAAGAGTACTGGTCTCTGTCAGAGACATGGAGATAGAGGGGCCATTGGTCTGACCCAGTATGACAGTTCTTATGTAAAACATAATGTAGATCCAAGGTGGGGAAACCTCTTCCTCCCATGAGCCACTGTGAAAATTAGTACAAGCACCATGGGGATCACATAGAACTTGTGGTGAGGGTGCCAAAGAGGAGGGAGAAAAGAAGGGGAAGGCCTAAATCATGAATCTAGGTTATGAATTCCCTAGCTTCTCAGTCCCATAGCCTGCTTGTATATGCTTCTCTTGATACAGCCTTTCCCATCAGGAGCCCTCTCCTCCTCCCCTTTTAACTAAGCTAAGCACATGCACATGCAACCTCTCGGCTTCATGAATGTATCCCTGTCTCTCCCTATGTGTCCCTAACCTTTGACTCCCCTCCCTTGTCTATTTTAGATTGTAAATACTTTGGGCCAGAGAACTGTCCCTAATCACAACTGTACAGCACCAGGCACATTACAGGTACTACATTAATAATATTTATTTATTTTATTTATATATATATATATATAGTGAAAGCAGTATGCTTGGTACTGAACAGTCATGATTAGAGAGACAGGTCCATGTCCCAAGGGGCTTAAAGCAATCTAGAACGGACGAGGGGAGGGGCACATAGGAAGTAACAATGATAACTCCATAAAGCGTGTTTATTAACTTAGGCTGCTTTTAGACGGGCGGGTCGCCATCGTGCAACATTTCAAAATCCCACAATGCGGGATTACACAAGATGAAAGTAGGGGATCACGCACATGAAAGGCGATCGCGCATTATTTGCCAACCGCAAATTAAATACCTCAATGTGTGAGGTATTTAATTCGTGGTCGGCAAATAATGCGCGACTGCCTTTCATGCGCGTGATCTCCTACTTCCGTCCTGTGTAATCCGGCATCGCGGGATTTGGAAATCTCTTTTGAGCGGGTCACACAACGGTGACCCGATCGTCTAAAAGAGACCTTAGTCTATGGGGGTGAGGAGTTAGAGAAGGTCTGAGAGAAGTGGTAGGTTTTAAGGAAGGATTTGAGGTTGCCAGGGAGAGAGTTGCAAGCATTAAGGGCAGCGTGATTAATAATTAATGAGTCCATCCATCCATCCCCTATCTTAGACTGCATGTCCTCATCACCACTCCCTTCCTCTGGGCTCACTCTTTCAGTATTTGAGGGCAGATATTGGATCCACAGCAGCATGCACTTAAGGATAGCGGATGGATCCCTAGATAATTGAAAAAAGACAAATTAAAAACCAGCTCCAGGCCAATTTTGCCTGCAGGCCAGAGGCTCAGCACCTCATCTAGATTTTTCACCAAAGAAACGGAGGCCCTGATTCAGCATGGCTCCTGCACATGGGCTTAACTTTACATCTCTGAATATTCCCACTGGGAGTATTCAGAGTTAAGCATGTGCTTAAATGCTCTGCCTTAAATGGAGAAAGACTTTTGTTAAAATAATAGATATAGCCATTAAAAGTCTGTATTACAGGGGATGGATCTCTTTGCATCTGTCTTGTTTGGCCTCACGCCTCAGTTCTTCGTATGGCCCCGGTGGTTGACGGGGGGGGGGGGAAGGGGGGTTGCCCAACTTGAAGTCCCCTGGCCTCAGTGTCCCAGGTGGTGACGATGGGGAGGGTGTTCTTGGTGGATGCACCTAGGCTGTGGAATTCCCTCCCGACAGAGACCCACCTGCCCCAGACCTCCCCTCATTCTGGAGACAGTGTAAGGCCTGGCTGTTCCACCAGGCTTTTGGGAAGGGAGATGGGTAGGGTGGGAGAGGTTGGAGGTTATTTCCGCTCTTTTAACGAGTCTTTATGTATTTTATATTAGTTACTGAGTTATTTTATATTGTATATTTTTGAAATTTTTGTCTGTGAGCTTCCCCGAGCTGCCGTGTGAGCAGGAGGGTGCGGGATAGAAAAAACTAGAAGTAAATAAATAAAATTAATAAATTATATAAGGCTCTGATGGGTGGAGTGGAAAATGGAGAGCAGCAGGAGAAATTGGCAACACCATACCTACTTAAGCCACGTCTTGTTTGCATATGTTTACTCATATTTATATAAGAGCCTTATCTCCCTGAGTTTCCCTTTATGACTGATGCATATTCAATTGGCCCTGGACAGAAAGTCCTAGAACAAATTCACTCATAGTAATAAGTCCATCAGCCCTCCAGTCTATAAGGTTTTAAAAGACCTTGGAGTAGACGCTGGCAACGAGGACTAATTGGATGATTACGTACGGCGCAGATTTATCATCTCATATATAATGCTGTTGTTTTGCTGAACTTTGCTCATTGAAACTGGAGCCAACAGGGATGCATGCCGAGGAAAACACTATGGCTTTGTAGTTGTGCTGCGGAATCCAATATCATCCTGAGGTGGCTGGATGGACGTTAGCCCCATGCTTTCTTCTCTGTCAGCTGATCCTTGGCATAATTTTCTAGGTGGACACGGGTATAGCCGTAATAGGTGCCTGTAGCGCAGCTGCACTGGGGGCTAAGAGTCTAGGAGGGTGGGGGGCATGCCCATGAGAATGAGTGCATAGGTGAATGAGTGATTAGCACCCACTGAAGATTTGCTACGTGCCTCAGGAGAGCCCATTCCATTTTCTGCACCAAGACCTGTTCCAACCTAACTATGACCACTTTCACACCTTCCCCCCCACGCATATTTTGGCTGTGGGAGGGAATGCACAAGCCAGGATATGTGTGGGGTTCTGCAGATCTGAAAGCCCCCCACCGTGTGGCTTTGCTGGCAAACACATGCAGAGATACAGAGCAGGAAATCCAGTTCTATCTTTGTGTGTGTTTGCTGGCAAAGCTGCGTTCGGGGGTGGGGGGTGGGCACAGATTCTGGCTTGTGCAAACATACAGTTTATGGAACCAACTTTTTTTCTTTCCATAAATTTGGATTTCTGAAAATGGGAAAGTCAAATAGAAAACATTCCAGAAAAATTCAGAGAAATATTTTTCATAAAAATTAAAACATTTTAGCAGAAAGGATTATTTTTTTATAAGAATTTTTGGATTTAAAAAAGAAAGGCTGCTTTCTGATGAGGGAGAATTGTGATCAGAACATTCTAGCCAGTTCCAGTAGAAGGATTTGGGGTGGAAGCAGATGCTGGAAAAATTGGGATGAGCATCTAGGCCAGCTCATAACCAAAATGCAGTTCATGGCTGTTTTTGATTTGGGCCCTTTACAGTCCCCAGTTCTGGCTTGTGGATTCATCCCCATCTGAGCCCCACCTTTCAGCACCCACACACTTCCAACTCCTGTGTGGCCCACAGAGCGTGTACTCATTTTCAAGGTGGCCTGTGTGAGGGAAAAGGTTTCCCACCCCTGAACTAAGCCTATGGGCACTTACTTGATTCAACTCCAAGCCTTTCTCCACTGCCAGTGTTTTGTATCTTTCCTCCTCGGGATGAGGCTTCTCATTCTATAGGCTCTGCTACAAAGTGCGTAAGTTGTGGGGAAGTGTTACTGAGTGCTGTGTATACTGGAAGATGGGAGTTTTCTGTGCCTTCCTCCTAGGACACTTGTGATGATACAGGTATGGGGTTTTCACCTCTCCTGGTTTCACCCAGAGACTTTGGGTTTTGACTTAGGGTAAAAACAAACATTTTTAGTCTGCTACACTGCTGAACTGTGGGGGGTTCAGTTCATGCAGCCCACACTCTACCTTTCCCTCCCCACCACTGCCCAACCCCTCTCCCCCAGCTTTACCTCCCTCTGGGCCCTTGTCCAGGGCCCGGGACAGACGCATGGGCCCTTTTTACATGGGTGCCGCCCGTGTAGATCCCGCGGGGGTGAGTGTGCATGCTCCCGCGCACATGCATCCCCTCGCACAGGGCAACTGAGGAAAACAGAGGTTGCTCCCTGCGTGGGCACTGGGTGTGCACCCATGTGCACTGACGCCCACGCTGCGGTGCGCACCCCCACACAGCCACGGCCCATGTAAAAAGACCCATGGTTTTAAACCGTATTGGTCGGAATCCGATTCCGATTAATACAATTTAAATCAGAATTGAAGATTGGTTGGTCCAATATTGAACCAATACCAATTTTCAATAGGATTTCCCATCCCTATGAACTATGGGGTCTGTTCCACACGCATAGCTTCTTTGTGCAGCTGGGTCAGCATGAGGCCAGTTTTCTTTTTTGTTCCTCTCCTAAAGTCAGTCACTAAAAGGGGCTCTGTTCTTAGAAGTGTCTGTGAAATGCTTGTGGCTGGAATGGGAGTTTCCACTATTCTCTACTGCCTTTTGCTTTATTCAGGTCTCTTTAGCTCCTCCCTCTTTGCAGTGGCCACAGTTCCAGATCCAGGGAAATAGTTGCGTGGGCCCCATTCTAACACAGGGATGTTTAAGGCAAACACTCTAACTCACTCATTAGAAAAACAAAAATTAATTTTGATGTTCAGTTAAACATAACATAAAGGCCAGGACTCCACAAATTGCAGGCCCCTATGTTACACCCATGTTGTTATTTTTAGTTTACGCATGAACCCCTGTACTGAGAGACCCACTACTGAATCTGCACAGCACCTCCACCGGCTGGGGCTCTACATCTGTGACATGCTGCCTGCAGTGGAGCTAAAAGGAGTACTCGCAAAATCAGGTCTGCTTCTTTAAATGACAGTACCTTACCCAGTACCTACCTACACTGGGTCCTGATTAGTGCTCAATAGGTGACCTGATTTACCAATCTGGGTACTGATTTACCAATTTCCAGGAACGAATTGGCACAGAATTTATTACCAAAACTGGTCAGTAAAATGGAAAATTGGTCACTCAGTAACAGTAATGCCTGGTATTTGGGTGCCTGACACAGGACTAGGGTACCAACTTGACACCTGACAGGCTGACCAAAATTGCGGGTATGTATTACCCACAGGTAGCAAATGTGTTACCCATTTCATCTCTCCCCTGTGGGCCCATATTTTACAGGGCTTCTTACACTCATGTCATTTCAAGTTTATTCATAGGTCCTGTAGGCTCCCCTAGTAAATGGAGCCCCATACCCAACATGCAGTCTATACTATTCTGAATCCAGCCCAGATTGATCGACAGGCACTGGTTACCTTGGCCCCACATTGAGAAGGGAGGCCTGCCTGAGTGCCTGTGCCTTTGTGTCACAACTGTTGCAGAGTACTAAACTGATTCGGTCTCTCCTTCTTTAGTAGAATTCAGGGTTTGGTCAGAATACACCCTTTTACATGGAAGGGAAGGCCCAGGTCAAGTGTTCTGACAGAGAAAGGGTTGTTTAATAGTTAACCCACTAGCCAGGGACAGAAGATACATAAGTCCTCCAAGTTCCTGCTTTGCCACAGATGCCTATTGTGAGTGACCTTCGGCAAGTCACAAAACTGTACCTCAGTTTCCCATCTGTAAAATGGAGATCGTATCACTTCTCTACCTCACCAGGCTGCACTGAAGATATACAAAAACAGTTAATTAAGATTTTATGAGGCACTGAGATACTGCAGTAATAGATTCTATATAAAAGACAGTGTGGTCTAGTGGATAAGGTGTTCGACCTGCAAGGCTAGGGTTCAAATTACGTATTAGCCATGAACTGATTGACTGGCGTTGAATAAGTCACTATCTTTCAGCCTCAGTTCCTCATCTATAAAATGGGAAAAATATTAATGGCCTACCTCACAAGACTGTTGTGAGGGTGAATTAGATAAAGATTGCAATGCATTTTGGACACTGAAAATGCTACAGAAATAATAGACAATAATAATCTGTCATATAGATCACCATTGTGTTGCTGTTGAGAGTTTATCGGTTCATCTTTATCCACTTCTCTTCAAGTAATGCAGTGGGTCTTTATTTAATCACAGTGAAGTGCATCATATAAACTCAGAACTTTATTTTAGAAATACTTCCATTGTAGCCAGAAGTATCTTGGTCATTTTGAAGCATGACATGACAAAGATGGACTAATTGCCACTATATTTGAGGCAATTTTTGCAAATTAGGCACTTGGCCAAATTTTCACAGAAATTGACTTTGGACGTGCAGAATTACAGCCTGAGTGGGTTGCCAATGGGATGTCATCACTGTCCTCCACTATCATTATATATTGGCTTGGTTACATTGGAAATGAAAGCTGGCTGGTCCGCATGGTGAGGATATGAGTACACAGACCTCAGGTAACAGATTGTACTGGATGGTAGGTATCAGCAGGAGTTAGGTGAGGGGAGCGAGGAGTCAGGCAAGGTTGTGAAGAGCTTTATAGGTGAAGACTAGGATCTTGTGCAGGATTCGTTCAGGAAGGAGGAGCCAGTCTCTGCTCTTGACTACTGAAAGAGTGAGCTCTGGGGGAGGGACTGAAGATGAGGACATTCACTCAAGGATAGGGGACGGGTCCATGGCATGGGTCTTTGATCTGGATTCTCCCCTTCCTTCACCCATCCTAGGCACACCTGTTAAGTACCTCTACCCCTAACTCCTAACCAGCATTTGTGCTAATTTCAAAGTTTCCAATCCCTGCCCAAAACTTTAATTTGATAAAAATAATAAAAAGAGTCTCCCTACCTCATCCCACTCTGCTCCCTGCTGTTCCCAAAATAACTCCTAAGAGGTACAGAATGCTATCAGGATTCTTCCTGGGTGCTTATTTCAGCTGAATAATGTTAAAAAAACAGAACTATTTTCTGGTAGTGGAATGACATTTCAGAGTCCAATGCAATCTTTGCTTCCTTGTTTCCTCCGTAAATATCAATAGTATCTTAAGATAGGCCCATTTCATGAGATCCCCCTCCCCCATGCCCATGGGTGGGAATGGGTGGGTGGGTGTTTGTGCGTGCTCCTGTGCTCCAGCCACCACCCATGCACAGAGCCATCCACCAAAACGGTGATGACTCCATGCGTGGAGATGGATGTGTGTATGTGTAATAGCCCCCCGCAGTGCAACCTCACCCCCCGCACTATGGCCCATTTGAAAAGGGACATAATTTCTTGTCTATAATATGCCATTTTCCCTCTTAGGGCATTTTCACATAAGACACTCTCCACCCACTACCAACCCACCACGCACCCACTGTACATGTTATAGGGCAACCCTGCAACATATATAGTGGGTGGGTGGGTAGTGGGTGGAGAGTGTCTTGAGTGACAATGCCCTAAATGACACACATATTGTGAAACTTCAGTTAGAAAGCTGCCCTGTGGTTGGGTTCTTTTTCTCTCACTTTACTTATGTCAACACGTACAGAGGTGCTCCGATCGCTGCACCAGCTGCCTATAGTCTTCCTGGTCCAATTCAAGGTGTTGGTAATTACCTTTAAAGGTCTATATGGCCTGGGCCCCACTTACCTGTGGGACTGCCTCACCCCTCGAGTCCTGGATTGGCTTTTGCGGTTGGCAGGAGATGCCTGCTTGGAGGTCCCCCAGGTTTCCTGTGTGGCTGCATCCAAGCGGATGTTCTCGGTGGCTACGGTGCGGCTATGGAACTCCTTCCCGGTGGAGATTCGCCTCTCTCCAGATCTCCCTTCTTTCCATAGAAAATGTAAGACTTGGCTGTTTCACCAGGCATTTGGTGAAGGGGAGGGGTAGTGGAAGGTTTTTTTTATGAGGTTTGTTGTTTTTAGGGTTTTCACGGACCTCTTTTGGGGGGATTTTTAATGTGATTTCAACTGTATGTATATTTGTTTTATAATATTATTATATAATGTACACCACCCCGGGCTGCCATTGGGCAGGGGAGGCAGTATAGAAAAGTTTTTTAAATAAATAAATAAATAAATAAATTAAATAAACACGCTGCTCTCTGTTATTGACTGTTCGTTCCCCAGGGGTTTAAGAACTGACTTCTCGTCTCTGTGGTTTCTTAGCCGATTCCTGCAATTGGTCTCCAGGCAGAAGGGAGTCTTGTAATTATTTCCTATGCTTACTAAAAACACATTTTTTTTAAAAAGGTCACAAAGAGTGGGTGGCAGACTTACTGGCTTTTCCAAAGTACATGGGAATAAAAATGACTTTTGCATAAGTGTTCTGTCCCAGGTGTTTGTACTGGGACAAGTTTCATCATGACAGGGTTCTGCTGGAAGTCACATTTGAGAAGAACAAAACAAGCAGGTCTCTTTAAAAGGCCATTATTCAGCATGTTATGAAAGCCAGCATTCTGGCTTAGTGATCAGACTGATGTGAACCGGGATTCACTTATGCAACCATGATTCACCTGAAGTCTGAAATACAAGAGGAGAAAGCTGAGAATAAAACAGGAAAAGCAAAATCTAGCCAGAGAATCAGAAATCTATATGGGCTTTGTGTTCCTGAGAACCTCTGACAGAGCAGCCTCTTTACCCTCCAGCCCCCCTCCCCCTTCGCTATTTGCCACAATTCCAGCAGGTGGCTATTTTGGGTTTGAACAAAAGTGTTCCCCTTGGGTGAGTGCCCATGTTGGCTTTTAAGAGAAGGTTTGACATATTTGGGCATGCCAATCTGTTGCAGTGTGACCAATCTGGAGCATTCAAAATTTTAGCCTCACCCCCAAAATCAGGGGTATTTGGCTTCTGACTTTTGAACCTTGGTGTTTCCATTTTCAAGGTTTTAATGCAGACAGCCAAGAAGGTTGCATTTCTATGCAACCTAGAAACATACAAGGAAAGAAAACTGGTATTCTCAAGTAATCACGTGATTTCAGGAGCTGGGGATTTAAGCAACTTAATTTACCAAGTATCAGAATGAAGACACACAATCTCTTACATTTGGGACCAACACAGCAGCCACTCTCTCTCTAGACAAGTGTCAAAAGACTCATGATGGAAACAGCTACCCAGACATTATTGGGTCAAATTCTGTTCATGGAGTCCAAGGCCAGAAGAGACTGTCAGCTTATCCCCCAGACAGACCACCAGTCCCACCCTACTATCCCTACAGCAAAGCAGCCATAAATTCAGAACCAGTGTGGCCTCCATTTAATAGTGATGGTCTAGATTTACTTGACACTCATGTAAACTGAGAGTAGAGTCAAACTCACTGTCTTCCTAGGCACACCTACATATTATATGTGCTGGAGCAGATGAATGGGATGCTCTGATTTATGCATAGACCAATGCACTCTAGCCCCTGTATCAGGAAATTGGTTAGAGATATGGTCTGAGCACTGCTCAGCTTGGCTACGGAGGGTCAGACTTTTATAGTTAATGGGTTCTCCCACTCAATTGAATTGATACTGGGTAGGCTATTTTACACCGGATGGAGGTGTATCAGGCTATTTTACACCGGATGGAGGTGTATCAGGCTATTTTACACCAGATGGAGGGGATAATCCCAGTTTTCCCATTGACATTAATGGAGTGAGTATGTACCTGAAGACGCTGGGTGTTTTGGGATGGACATGGAGCCAGTCCACCCCTGGAACTGCTCCAGGAGTTCACCCCCACATCTGCCCACTTCCAGCCTTCCTGGATCTGATTTAGACATATCCAATGGGTTCCCCTGGCCGCAGTCCACTTGCATGGTGCCCCCCCCACCCCATACAGTTGCGGGCAATTGCCCAACGCTCTAGGCTGGTGCCACACTCTATGGTGTTGCTGGGGCAATGGCCGGCTGGGAGTGGAGTTGCAGAAGCATAGGTCTGCCAAGTAGATGGACAGCAGCTCCACTCCAGGCTGGTGCCCCGGAATTGGTCAGCCTGCTCTACTGGCAGTGCTCCAGGCTGTTCCGGAGTGCACAAGTGGGGCTATCTCACAGCTGCCCCACTTCAACATCTCGCAGGCTGCCTTCAGACAGCCTGGACAGCCTGGGGGTGAAGCGTCTGTTTCTTTACACCCTTTGTCCATCTGTTTATTCTTCCAGTTGCAAATCCAACCTCCCCAGTGCTAAAATAATGATAGAATCAGTGCTCACAGTTTCATTACGCAATGGGGCAGCTGAGTGACGGCTCTCTACTGAACTGGGAGCCACCATCCTTTCAGCAGGTGAGCAGGAGCCAAGAAGCAAAGAATGGATTAATTAAAGAGGCAGCACAGCTCAGCACTCTCTTTCTCTGGAGGTTGCAGAGATCAGAGAGAAAGTGACTGACTGATTTAAGCATAAGCAATACGTGTCATGTTTTCTGAGTTGAATATCTGAGCCACTGGCACATACAATGTATAGCTCTGGAGCCTCAGGGATGGGTTTATTTTATTCATTTATATATTTAAAATAATGTGATAGTTTTGTCATGGGTGGGGAATCTTTTCCCTCCTGTGGGTCAGTTTGAAAGTTATTACCATGGGCCAGATAGGTGTTGAGGGTAGGGATGCTTAAAGGGTGTGCTGAGGATGGAGTAGGTTCAGATTGTGAATCTATGCCACAGAGCCTCACGTGCATGCCCTCATTTGCCCTATCTTTCCCTGAGCTTGCTGTTTCAGTACTTGAGGGGAAGGACTGGATCCATGTGCCAGATCCAAGAACCAGACAGGGATGCACAGAGGGAAAAACAATCCAAACTTTATGTACACATTGCTGGGTTCTAAATTAGGAGTTACCACTCAGAAAAAGGACCTTGGAGTCACTGTGGTCAATACATTGAAATCCTCAGTTGGGCTGTGTCTGCCCCGCCGCATGGTGAGCTCCACGGTGGGGCTTTGAGCGGTGGGTGCTGTTGCTCGTTGCTCACTGCCACATCACAACTGGGGGCGAGATCTTGCTTGGGCTGGGGAAGGGAGGCGGGGTAGGGCCTGGTGTCCACTCCTGTGGCCGGTGCCTTGGCCCACCCTGGCCGTGGTGGGATCTTGGCACTAATCTTCCCAGCTCCCCATGCTAACCCCGCAGTGTGGTGACTGTGCTTGAACACCATGGGGCTGCATGAGGATTGGGCCCCAGCAGTTCGTGTGGCTGCACCCAGTGACTCCAGCTGTAAAGAACATAGCAGAGATTGCTTAACCAGAGCTCTCAGTTATGAATCAGTAGGTGGGGAAGGAGTCAGAGAAGTGTGGAGGGTGAATGTAGCCTTGACTTTGGCCACTTAGGCCGCTTTTATACGAGGCGCTGAAAAGCACCTCCTGAGTCCCACGTTGAGAGAAAAGCCACGCGGGGAGTGTTTACATGCTCCCTGCGCTGCCGGAAGTGATGTGCTCCCCGCGCCGCTGCCGACAACGGGGAGCATGTCACTTCCGGCAGTGTGGGGAGCATGTAAACACTCCCCTCGTGGCTTTTCTTTCAATGCGGGACTCAGGAGGCGCTTTTCAGTGCCTCGTTTAAAAGCGGCCTATGCTTTCAACCAGTATAACTGGCCAGGTGATTGGAGTGTGGGTGTGGAAGTTTGGGAGGCAAAGAATCTGATCCATAGAACAAGGAGAAGACACAGCAGGTAGGAATAAGTCTTAATTTGTTAATTTAAGTGTATTCAGGTTTCCCACAAGGCAGTACACTCTATTCATTCAGGGTAGACTAGAAAGCTACCATATAGTCAAAAGGGTTCTGTCGAGAGTATTGCATTAAATAAAGAGCAAGCAGGAAATGTGATGGGTTCTGTCAATTCATGGTGCATTTGTGTCTATTTCTTTCCACAGATTCTTTGCCTCCCAAACTTCCACACCCACACTCCAATCACCTGGCTAGTTATACAAAGAGCCTTTTTACATGGACGGAGGTGGGGGGGGGAATGTGTGTTTTGCCACTGTGGGTGGAGGTGTGTTTGTGTGTGTGTGTCTGTTTACACGGGCATACACACATCTCCACCCACCTTCACCCATGGAGCCTTCTCCGGTTTCTGGAGGGCTCCGTTGGTGGAGATGGGTGGGTGATGGGTGGAGGTGGGTGTTGCAGGGGGGCGCACACACACTCCCACCCATCCCACTTGGTGTTCACACTGGCAAACACTGACACCCATCCCCCCACCCACCACCGGCCACATACACGGATGACCCCTCCCCCCCCCGCACACCCGCCCGAACACCGAGTGAGGTGGGGGAGCCATCCATGTAAAAACAGACAAGGTAGTTCCGATGATATCTCTAATCCATCGTTTTCATTTGGGACCTACATGGCAACCTTTTGTTAACAAACAAAACATAACCAAAAAAATTAACTTCCTAAAAACACTCTCTCTCTCTCTCTCACCCCTATCTTTTTCAGTTTTGAAGGTTTTATACAGGGGGGAAAAAAGAAAAAAAACTTTCTTTTAAAAAATTGTAAATGGTTGTTGCATACTTTGGGGGGTGTAGGGAGGCAGGGGTATTGGGAGGGGTGTAGGGAGGCAGGGGAATTTTAAAACTAGAATTTTGAAGAAGAAAAATTGATAATAGACACATTGTATGGTTATACTTCGATTCCTGTTTCCATATTTTCCCCATCATTGCAAGGTTTGAAATGAATATATTAAGCATTGATTCTTGTGTAGGAATCTGCATGTCTCTAGATGTAGGACAAAGTGCCCTTTTGAGTTCCACCCCCAGCAGTATAAATTCTTTTTAAAATTCCCCTGAGAGGGAGAGGCCATTATTTCCCAAACGTGGTAATAATGAGAAACGTTAGGGAAATAATGGCCTCTCCCTCTCAGGGGAATTTTAAAAAGAATTTATACTGCTGGGGTGGAACTCAAAAGGGCACTTTGTCCTACATCTAGAGACATGCAACCATTTACAATTTTTTAAAAGAAAGTTTTTTTTCTTTTTTCCCCCCTGCATAAAACCTTCAAAACTGAAAAAGATAGGGGTGAGAGAGAGAGAGAGAGTGTTTTTAGGAAGTTAATTTTTTTGGTTATGTTTTGTTTGTTAACAAAAGGTTGCCATGTAGGTCCCAAATGAAAACGATGGATTAGAGATATCATCGGAACTACCTTGTCTGTTTTTACATGGATGGCTCCCCCACCTCACTCGGTGTTCGGGCGGGTGTGCGGGGGGGGGAGGGGTCATCCGTGTATGTGGCCGGTGGTGGGTGGGGGGATGGGTGTCAGTGTTTGCCAGTGTGAACACCAAGTGGGATGGGTGGGAGTGTGTGTGCGCTCCCGTGCAACACCCACCTCCACCCATCACCCACCCATCTCCACCAACGGAGCCCTCCAGAAAACCGGAGAAGGCTCCATGGGTGAAGGTGGGTGGAGATGTGTGTATGCCCGTGTAAACAGACACACACACACCTCCACCCACAGTGGCAAAACACACATCCCCCCCCCGACCTCCGTCCATGTAAAAAGGCTCTTTGTCTCCATCACATTTCCTGCTTGCTCTTTATTTAATGCAATACTCCCAGAGTGAAAGGAAGGAGCAACCAAGCAAAAAAAATCAAGCACACAAGAACACCTCCAAATTCCCTCACTTCTCCTGATCAGTCATTACACCAAATCTCACCAGACCCTCCTCTTCACAAACCAACAACTCAACACCAGTAACTGCTAGAAGCCTTTTCCCAGCTCCCGCACCATTCTACAGCCCAGGGCTGGATTCAGTCAAGTCTAGACTGTGAGACTGGACAGGGCCTCATGTGGGGCCCCCAGTAGCATGGTGTCCAGGAAAACATAAAATGACAACTGGAATCATATAATACGGGCCCAAACCTGGGGAGTCTAAGCCTATCGAGGGCCTGTGACAATGTAGGAGAGCCCCCCCCCCCCAATAACACAGGTCCCATGAATAAACTAGAAATAACAACAAATGCATAACACACAGGCCTGCAATACAAGGAACCCTGGCACCCAAAGAGGATGTTAACTGAGCATTAATTACAGTAACATTTTCCTTTTTTAAATGGATGAATCAGTGGGTTTCAAAACATGGGCCTGGAGTGCCCTGGAACCTGGAGCCACTCCATGGGGGCCCCACATCACAGCCACCAGCGTGGACAGTATTGGGAGCCCTTCACAAGGGCAGACCTACACATGGGTTCCACCGGTGCCTAGGCAGCTGCCATACAGTCCTGCTGCTCTGGTGTAACCTGGGAAGACCCTGGGACTCTAAGGATCGGGCCCCTGGAGGAAGCTATTGCCAGCCACCTGTCAGCTGTTGGAACAGCGGGAGGGTGGGTGGGGAGAGTGCGTGCCCTGACTGCCTGTCCATCAGATGTTGGAGCGGACTCTGGGAAGGAGCATCAGCCCTGTTGTCTCTGGCTGCACAAGCAGCCACTTAGGCTGGGGGCACTGGGGCTGCTCCTCCTCCCCGGGGTCCACTCCAACAGCTGATGGGTGGGTGAATGGGGTGCATGTGCACCCCCCCAACAGCTGACAGGTTGCTAGAGGCATTTTCCTCCAGGGAACCAATAGTTGCTGGCATCATGGCCTTGTCCATGGTGCTGGTGGACCTGTATGCGGGCAGGGCTTCTGGGGGCCTTTCACACAGAAGGCGCCCCATGGGAACCTGTTGCCCTGGGTTGGGCTGGATCAAACTGCATGGCATGCTCCACATTTCTGAGAATAACGCAGCATGGGGCTTCCTCAGAGCAGCCACAGTTCAGATGGACAGGTGAATCCAGGGTTACCGGGGGTCAATGTGGGGCAGCATCTTGTTTGTTATCACCCAGTGTGTCCATCAAACATTTCTATGTTAGGGATGGGCCCACATGACCATTTCATACAGAACCCCAATTTCCTGAATCCAGTCTTGTCCCAGCCCCTCCCCCCCAACCTAAAACCCTCTTTGGGTTTCTTCCCATGGACACAGGGTATTTTCAGACGTGATGGGTCCAGAGGACCACCACGTTGAACCACGGTCCGGGATCTGTTTTGGATCCCAGACAGGAATCTGCCCAGCCATCCTTTAGATGTGCCAGCAGATTCCTACAGGGGATCGGGGAGGGGGCGGCGCAGCACGGCGTGATGTGTGGCCTCACAGCCCCACCCCCACGCTCCCCCGGCCGGCCGCCCTCCGGGAGACGGGCGGGCGCAGCAGCCAATCCAGCTGCTGCGCCTGATCCCGCAGCGTGGTCTGTGCCATGATCCAGGATCGGCAGAAGGTAACAGACATTACTTTCCACCGATCCCGGATCATGGTTGCGCTAACCATGATTCCGGAGGTGAGGCCGGCCTCACCTCTGGAATCGTGGTTAATCTGATTCCTGCCAGAGGTTCACTGGGGTGAACCTCTGGCGGGAATCCTTTAGACGTTATGGGCCTCTCCTTCACCACAAGGGATTGACTGTGGTTAGAGGGAGGCACGTGACGTCTGAAAATACCCTATATCCCACTATTGGATCAAATTTTGCTTGTGAGAGTATGGAAGCTCTCGAGCCACACGGGAGTCCTTCCTCAGGCATGTAAAAATCAGAGGAAGGCCCCTGTGTAGCTTGAAAGCTTGCACGCTCTCTCCCAACAGTAGCTGGCCCCAGTAGAAGAGATCATCTGAACTGTTTTGTCCCCATCGCTTACATTTGGCACCAACACGACAACCACCCTCTCTCTAGACTAAATCCAACTGCAGCCAGAGAAGATTGTGGAATATGCTTTTGTGGGATGTTTTTTGTTGCTGTTTTCACAGACCCTAGAACATGAAAGGTAGCTGGGCTAGATGACTAAAGCAGCCAGTTCCTATTCAAACATCTGTGATACAGCTGCTTATAAGGCCAAATTCTAGCCCATTATTGATCATGCCCCCAAACAGTGCATTCATAAGTGCAGCAAACATGACATAGTTTATCTGTCTGTACACATACCTCCCAATGGTCCATACCTAAAGGACAGTCCCTCTCTTGAGTGCCAAATCTCACTGTCCCTCTGAGAAAAAAGGACTGGTATTCAAGCCTTAGGCACCTCTGTCTTGTTTGCCTCCCAGGAAAAGAACTTGAGAGGACAATGGGGAGACAATGGAATTCTGCTAAACTAATGGGAATGATAATCAGGAGAGCTTCTGTCCATGCATGTAAGTGTGTGAGGGGGGTTGAGCTCCTTCTTCGAGAGGTGGATTTTATTGACCAATAGGGTAGTGTTCATCCTGGCCTCTTTTAGACGTGCCTTTAATTTTCATGGACTTCAAAGTCCATGTTCAGAAACCTCCCACAGATGGAGTTTAGACATACCCTCCCCACTGGAAGTTGCTGGGCCGCCATTAGAAACAGCAGCACCAGCTGGCTCGTGCATTCTTTTCATAAATGGATTTGTCAGATCTCTATATCGAGGTTTAACAAATTCACATTCCAAAAGAATATGCGAGCCAGCTGGCGCCACTGTTTCTAATGGTGGTCCAGTGAGGGAAAGCACGTGTAAACTCCCCCACAGGAGGTTTGGGGATTTGCCATTGAACCTTCTGCCTCCTACCTTTTGTTGACCTAGGTCTCTCACCCCTACTCATGTGTTATGAACAGATTAACAAAAATGCCTTTGAATTAAGTAATAGCCCACTTCCCTTGGCCTGCTGACCACTGGAAAGGGCTGAAGAAACTAAAGCTTTTTGAACTTAAGTGTTTTCAGTATTGGGAAAGCAATTTGGTACATAGTATAATCAAATTTGCCTAATGCCTATACTTGGGAAATGTGAAACTTCAGATAACAAACAGACAAGGGGTTGGGCTAGGTGACCTTTGATTTCCCTTTCATGCCCACCTTTCTATGATCCTATCATAAGCAGATAGACTGACAAGCTATAGCCAGAGAGCTGTGTCGTCTGCAAAAAATATTTTACAAATTCTGTAACCAGGAAACCCAAATTTGGTGAGCAGAATATTCTTAATTATATCGATGTCATATTTTATAACTGAATTATATTTAATAATTTACTTTATAATATTTTAATTGTATTATGCAAAATAATTCAATTGTTTGAACATGTGCATTTTCAAATGGTAATAGGTTTTCCAGCATGGCCATCTCATAACATAGGGTATTTTCAGACGTTACGAGATCACAGTCAACCACAGTCAATTCCCTGTGGTGGTTGTGACCGCGTAACGTCTGATGGGGGAACGGATGTTCCCCCCCAGATGTTCACCACAGTCAGTTGTGGCGGGGAATCACATTCACCACGCGATCGGCTGAACCGGCGGGGCCGGCGGTGATCGCGTGGTGAAGGCGCTTCCGCGCCGCGATGAACCGAGTCATCACGTCAGGATGGCGGCCACGGCCCGGAATCCCCACAGGGATTCTGGGCCGTGGTTAATTGGGGCGGGCGCTGCGGCTGCATTGGTCGCGACGCCCGCCCGTCTCCCCGGAGGGCGGGCTGCAGGGGAGCGTGGGGGGGCAGGGCCGCGCCCCGCGGCCCCGCCCCCTCCCCAATTCCCCGCCAGGCGCCCCCGGCACGTCTGTTAGGCCGTGACGCGGTGGCCCCGGTGGGGGATCAACGGATTGGTTCCGTGACGGGGTCAATTGGCCCCATCACGTCTGAAAATACCCATACAAACCCCTAAAATGTACAACAGACCTCTCAGTGGGCAGCAGAGTTGGAGGGCTGTTCTCTCCAATGCCGAGTTCTGTGCTGCTCTTTGTTGACAGCTGTGGCAGGGGACTCCCTAGAAATACATGCTTTCATCTCACAGTACTGACAATCAGGGTAGCTCACAGTATTGCTGGCATCCTGGTGGTGGTGGCTGCCTCAAGGTGCTCCTCACATGTGGGAATTCAGCCAGTGCCAAATTCCACAAAAGCTGCCATGACTGCTGCAGCTCAGAACTAATGGAATGGGGTCCCAACTAAAGCATGTATGCTGTTGACTGGAGATAGAGAAACAGTGATATGTATTTCTAAAAGCAATAGACAAATCATAGGTGACTGGTAACTGTTGATAGTGAAGGAGGCACAGGAGTGGGGGCTGGGCAAGGGTTCTATAGACTTCTATAAGGCTTCTGAAAATCTGGGGGGGCACATGCCCCCCTGTAACTCCCCCACAAGTCACCTATGAGAAAAATAACAGAAAATGCATTTCTTTCATATAGATTCTTGATTAGTAAAACCCCATGAGTTTTCCAATTAATTGCTAGAGATCTCTTGTAACAACTCTCTTAAGAGGCCGTAGCTGCAGTTTTGTGCTGTCATATCCACCTATCATATTGTCAAAAATCTGCAGCAAGTTGTGATATCAGATTCCATGTATGTACGAATTGGCCAAATCTGAAGCATAAATGAAGCATGTTAAATGTTTTGCGTAGGGTTGCCAGATATGCACATTTTTACTGGCCACTTATGAAAAATACATGTTGCAGGGCCACACTGCCTGGCATCAATACAGCCCTGCAAGGTGTATTTTTCATAAGTGCCTGGTAAAAATATACATATCTGGCAACCCAATTTACCAGTAACTCTCTGGCCCATCTGATCCTGGGCACGTAGCAACATAATGACTGTGCAGGAACAAAACAAAACAAAACAAAAATTCTAAGGAGGGCAAGAGTCACATTGCTGATGGTACTGATTAGATGGCGTTCTCCACCCTGAATTATCCCTGGACTGTGGCCCATGCAAAAATGTCCTGCTTAGCTTTGTAAGAATCACCTAGCCAATCAATGTGATTTCTGTTATGTAACTTCACTGCACTGTGCTCAACAGAAAGCTTTTGGTTTTCCATCGGCACCAACTACTGGGTGTTTAAGGTGAATTGAAAAATATACACTGAGTGACTGGCAAAGCTGGTTAAAGGACACAGGAGGATATTAGAGGTAACAAAGTGATGTACTTAGTTTTCAATGGAACACAGGAAAAGCCAGCTGGTGCTGGACTGGACTGGATGAAGATTGGAAAATGAAACAAAACCTTTCTCACAGTGAGCAGCGTCCTGGAACAGCCCTTCTGTCCAATCCACGTATAACAGGAAGCAGTCAGCTGCAAAGGAGAATGGACTGGAGATACAGACATTTTAACAGGGCCTGTACAAAGATCCAATCTTGCTGCTGGCAGAAAATATCCCTGAGGGAACATGTGCCTAACAGTACAGTACTAGCCAAGAGTAAAGATGGGTCCAGCTAGCCTAGTTTCAGTGACTTATGTACATGTAACCTTTCTGGTGGTGGTTTATCATTTCTAGATTATAGCACATTCATTGTTCAAACTACTTTACACACCTTTCTTAATTCACTCCAGAACAGTCATGTGACGTAGGCCATTATTATTCCCATTTTACAGATGGGGAACTGAGGCTGAGAGACAGTTACTTGCCCAAGCCCATCCAGTGTGTTCATGACAAAGATGGGATTTGAACATTCTAAATCCAACACATTATCCACTGGGTTACACGGACTCATTTCTGATGGGACTGTAAAATTTGGAGAGCAAAATGTATCCATTACTACAACAAAACTGCAGGCCTTCTTTGGTGCTGTCCCTTTGGTCAACTGCTGTAGGCTAAACATTTAACCCAGAGTGGCAAATATTTATTTATTTAAATTGATAGGCCACCCTTCCTGCAAAGGCTCAGGGCAGCTCACAATCCATAAAAACATAACAATAATAAAATTAATGCCATAAAAATTCCACCATCCCTTCAAAACTCCCCCCTGCATCCTAACCAAACCCCAACCAAACCCCTATCCCCACCCGCCAAATGCCTTTTCAAATAAAAAGGTTTTTACACTGCACCTCTGAAAGATGCTTAGGCTCAGGCTCAATCAAATCTCCTGAGGAAAGGAGTTCCACAAAACTGGGGAAGCGACTGAGAATGCCCTCTTGTGCACCCCTGTCCTACAGACAAGGGTAACAGATGGAACCTGCAAGAGGGTGCTCCCAGCCAACTGTTGGGGCCGCAATGAGACATGGTAGGATAGGTGGTCTTTCAGATATATGGGATGAGCATTTCTAATTGCCAACAAGAAATCTACTATTCCACAATTAGTAGTGTAGCAGACCACCACTGGCCAGGCTGTAGCCTCTAAGGCCTTGCTCCCATCTTCTTGTTGTGGACAGGAATCAACAGACCCTGCCTCTACCTAGTGTATCTACCCTGCACTTAGTTACCAAGCTAACAACCACAGTCACAAGTTGCAAGACTGATGTAACCAAAGGAATTCTCCTTTTCAACTTTTCTGTCCTTGGTCTCATTTATTTAGCAGTAAGAACTGTAACCTCATAGCCCAACAATCCTTGCCAACTTACCCTGCCTGTCATTGGACTGAGGAGGACATCCATTGTTCCCTCTGCTGAATGCAGAATGGGTAAGTGAGAGAGGAGAGAGCAGACAGGTAGCCCCTTTGTTAAAGTTTTGTTAAACTCTGGACACCGCCACCGGTTTGAGGCTAGTGATGATTTGACCCACTGATCAGTTTTGTATTAGGTGTTCACCCCAAGAAGGAAGTGAATCTGCTACTACCTCGAGCTACAGAGCCTGTCTTTTTAGTTCAATGTGTGTAGACCCATACATGGTAGGTCTCTAGTTACATCATTAGTGATGGTTGTCCTCATGATGGCACTGTTATCAATGCAGTATATTGAAAGGGCTAGCAGAAGAAAACATAGATCATCAGAGCCTGCAATTCCTTGGCAGCACAAAAATGGATAGAGAAAGGTACATTTCGCCATGGGCTCAAGGAAGGGGAACAAAGTCTCCACCAGCATGCCCTCAAACATCCCTAAAAGGAAACAAATGTATCTGGAAAAATATCATGGGGAACACAAGCATTCTCTGGCTGTTATTCTCTGTGGTTCTGGAGACATATTTATTTATTTTATTTATTTATTTCGTTACATTTATATGCCACCCCTCATGCCCACAGCATCTTGGGACGGCTTCCGACACAATATAAAACAGTTTTAAAAAACAATTTTTAAACATAAAACAAATTTAAAACACCCCCCCACAAAAATTAACCCACCACCCCACCCTCCCCTCCGAAGGCCTGGGTGAACAGCCAAATCTTACAAATACGTCGAAAGGCCAAGAGGCCCGGGGCCAGGCGAGCCTCCTCTGGGAGGGTATTCCACAACCATGGCCCAGCCACCGAGAATGCCCTCTCCATTGTAGCCCCCCCGTCTTACACGGGGGACCTCCAAAAAGGCACCCACGGTGGACTGAAGGGATCGCTCTGAGGCACGGAGGGCGAGGCGGTCCCCGAGATATGAGGGGCCCAGAAGCAGGGCTTTGTAAATCAGTACTAACACCTTGAATCGGGCTCGGTACGCTATAGGCAGCCAGTGCAGAGCGCGGAGCACCGGTGTTATGTGCTCACGCTGTCCCATCCCTGTCAGGAGACGAGCCGCCGCATTCTGCACTAGCTGCAGCCTCCGAACCAGAAACAAGGGAAGCCCCACGTAAAGCGCGTTGCAGTAGTCTAGCCTGGAGGTGATGAAGGCATGGACTAGAGTGGCCAGATTGGGCCCGGAGAGGTAAGGTCGAAACCCCCGTACCAGATACAACTGGCGAAAGGCAGCTTTAGCCACCCGCCTCCACCTGCCGATCCAGACAGAGGCCTGAATCCAAAACCACCCCAGACTCCAAACCTGAAGAGCAACAGGCGGGCGAGCATCCCCTATCAGGGTGCCAGCACCTCCCCCATCCTGCCCACCACCATCACCTCTGTCTTATTGGGATTGAGCTTCAGTTTGCTCTGCCGCATCCAATCCACCACGGCCTCCAAACATTGGGAGAGTAACGAGACAGCAGGACCTGGGTCAGTTGAAAAAGAGGGGTACAGCTGAGTATCATCAGCATATTGGTGACATTGCACCAATATGAGGAGTACATATGTGAAGAAGCATGGAGTGGCACGCACCTTCTTACTACCTGACCTCTGGCTAAATAAACACTTTTTCATAATATCAAGTATTTGTTCACATATTTCGAAAAGGTTCTAGTCCTGGATCTGTAAAGATTCAATGTGTTGGTGCCTGTTGCTATGGCAACTGAATATTGCTCCCATTTTATTCTTTGAAATCATAACAACATCTAATAAGTCCTTTGTGCTTAAAACTAAGTGTAACTTTAAATGACAAAGGGTAAAATCCACCCTTGTTCTAAAACACTTGCATAAATACACTACTAACTGTTGTTAGTAAATAGAGGCACAAGGAAATTATTAGATTGTTGATCTGTCATTTTTAAAAATAAAAGGTCCTTACAAATACTTTTGTTAAAAGTCTTGCTTTTGAATAAATCATGATACAAGAAAAATTTAGTCCATAATTATTCTTCCTTTTGTAACATTCATTAATACTCACATGTCAAAAACAACATCCTATTTTTTTTTTACAGTGTTCTTAAAATTAACCATAGGAAGATTTTGGAATCATCATTATAAATTGTTCAATAGGGGAGACACAATGCAATCCTGATGCATCATTCTCTGCAGCTCTGAAGCTAGAGTTTGTCAGAACGTTTACACATTTTTTGCTGCTGCAAAATATCAATTCCCCCCCCCCAAATAAACAAACAACAACAACAACACAACCACAATTCTGCTTTTTAGAATGTATTTGAGAAATTATTTGCATTTTGTATTTGTTACAGTGCAACTTCTGAATGGGTAGAGAGTCTAAAATCCAATAAAAAAATACACAAAAACTTCCAATTTTAAAAACTTTAACATTAAAACATGAATTATATTTTTGAATTTTTATTGAAGAAAAAAAAAAGACCAACAGTACCCATAATTCCCTCAAAGTCACATTTTAGTGTTACTGAGGGAGCTGTAATCATTTCTCTACTGGAAACAATTTGTTATATGGTTCTAATCAATTGAACAGAAAGTCCATCTTTGAAACCCTTTGAAATAATAAATAGACTCCAGGTTGATTTCAGTGAACAGTGAATAGGACCCATAATGTGCAAGGAATAATTTTCTTGAGATATCAGTGAACCCAGGAAAGCATTTTACAATAAATACTACTTCAATCATTTCCTCTGGAGTAGATTTATTATATAAAAATTGTTGCCACACAACTAGACCACCTGTGGATCACTTTGAAAATTAATACAAGCTCTACAATTAGAATAGGAGTTGGGGTCAGGGGTGCTTAAGGGGTGTGCTCAAGATGTAGGAAAGAAAAGAAGGGTCTGTTGATCTATGCCATTGAGCCATCCCCTATCCTAGAGTGTGTGCCCTCATCTCCTCTCTTGCTTTTTCAGTGCTTGAGCGTAGGGACTTGATCCTGAAGCTAGATCCAGGAATTGGAAAGGGGCCACACAAAAAAACAGCTATAGGCCAAATTTGACCCATAGATCAGAGGTTTCTCAACCCTCCTTCTAGGGTGAGGAGAAAAAGAGTTCTCTAAGATCATACCCACCATGTGCAGTGAGGCACAGATAAATTATTGGGGGGGGGGGGGCATTCTTGATCTGATCCAGTTGATGGAATGGAGACGATTAGGGTTCAGTTACTAGTTCTGCTACCATAGATTTCTTATATGACCTTGGATGAGGCACTTCATTTCTCTTGCCTTTTGTCTATGACTGTTTTTACAGGGTAGGTGGGTGAGTGTTTTGGCATGGTGGGTGTAGTTGGGTGTGTGCCCATTTACACATAGGCCCTTTTTACACAGACGCTCTAACATCCATACAATGGGTGTTACATTTTATTATACATGTTGCAGGGCACCACT
>QEPC01011131.1:4269923-4316355 GCA_003113815.1 Sphenodon punctatus
AATTAATTTATTTCATTGGTTTCAATGGGGACACAGCGCCCCATTGAAACCAATGAAATAAATCCGGTACCGGTATACCGGATTTAATCCGGGAATCCGGTTTTCGCAGAACCGGTAACCGGTAAATCCGGTAGCCGGTAATGGGCCCGGGGTCCCACCTCTACTGAAAATGAAAGCTATTAGTCTTTGCATATTGACAACAACCCAATTTCTCAGATCTGCAGCTCACAGCTATATACAGGCAGGTAGCAGCTTACAGTTTTATTGGTGTCTTGCCTACTGTGGTGTTGGAAATCCCTCTCGGTTCTCATAACCCCACCCCCCAGTCAAACATGTGCCTCTTGCACCCCCTCTTTAGCATTTTCTGCATTACTATACAGTGGGGGCTGAAAATATCCCTGCTTGCCAGGGCGCTCTGCACTTCGCTACTTGTCCAAACCTCATATAGGGCAAGAAGCTCTCTATCAGTTGATTCACAATCCCTGTATCCCAAGTCACTTGTATCCCTTAACAGATTCATCTCTGCCATCCGATCAAGGCACTCCTGGTGGTCCCATGGGTATCCTCTTGCTCTCATCAGGGTAGTGATGAGGAAAAACAGCAGGGAAAGTCCAACCTGAATTATTTTTATTTATTTATACAAAGTCTTTTATCCCACACCCTCCTGCACTTTGGCAGCTCAGGGTGGCTCATTACATAAAACAATAATAAAACCATCTAAAATACTACAATATATAAAAATGGACACCATACAATTCAATAGCAGTTTAAGGCATATAACGCCCCCACCTTCCCCTCCCCCTCCCCAAAGGCCTGGCGGAACAACCAGATCTTACAATATCTATGGAAAGAGGGGCGGTCTGGGGACAGATGGGCCTCCAATGGGAGGGAATTCCACAGCCGAGGTGTGGCCACCAAGAATGCCCTCTCTGCTGTCGCCACCCAGCATACCCGAGGGACTTCGAGTCAGGCACCCCCGGCTGACCACAAGGGCTGCGAAATGACTCGAGGCCTGAGGCGGTTTTGCAGGTAAACAGGACCCAAGCCGTTTAGGGCTTTATAGATCATAACCAACACCTTGAATTGGGCCTGGAAGACAATAGGCAGCCAGTGCAGAGTACGGAGCACAGGTGTAATGTGCTCGCGGCGACCTGTCCCTGTTAGGAGGTGGGTCGCCGCATTCTGCACCAGCTGCAACCTCCGGACCATCGTCAAGGGTAGCCCCACTTAGAGCGCATTACAGGGACTGCCTTATTTCTGGTTGTCCAGAAAAATCACAGTCTTGTTTGCATCCTACTCTCTCATCTCAGCCAAGGGTTCCACTTGGAACTGCAACAGGCTTGCGTGGTGTCTGTACTCCATCATGCATATACATAGAACCCCATTGTGTACATGGACCATTATAAGAGTGCATAGGCTGCCTTTGAGGATGGGTCTGACAGTTCTCTCCGTACATCAGGCCTCACCCAAATGTCAGCAAAGACCAGGGTTTCCATCACTCTCCAAATTCTCTGGGCCCCATAGCCCAGGCAGCCATAGCACCCAAAGACAAAAGACAAAGACATTGGGCTTTCCCAGGCAAACAACCTGCAGCAATACCTTTCTATTGGCGTTTGACCCCTCATGCTCTTTGCAAGCAAAAATTCTTACTTTTGAACGATAAGAAAATATAGGAGTAGCTTTTAACCAATGGGCAGCTCTGTTCCCACATATATTCCGAGCACAGTGACCTTCACTGCCTGGCAAATCCCCCCACCTGACCATTTCTTAACATTCAGTGGTTCACACCAATGCAATGAAAAAATTTCATGCTTCTGTGGTGCTAATATCTGTAACATTTGTAGATGAGTTGGCATGTGCACTGACATGCTTGTGACAGAAAAAGTCAGTTGCAGTTTAATAGCCACCTGGATTGGCAGTGCTGATGCCGCAACACACACATACTCTGCATAAGCTTTGCAAAAAAAAATTCAACTAGTAGGAGTCAATACCAGCTCACGCATGCTCCATGCAATGCAAGTCCTGTGAGGACACATGACCAATATTAGTCAATAGTTGTTTGAGTGCAGTGCACAGCCAATCTAAGCTAGGCAACCTCCCAGCTCTTGAAGCTGTTCAAAACATTTGGCACATGGTCTGCAGAGTTCACAGATGCTTCAGCCATTGAGACGCATGCTAAAAACATCATGGTGCTCATTATCGCACTACTCCAGGTCTTCATTACCACTGCTAAGCAGAACATGTGAGCAATCCACTAGATCCAAGCCTTCTGCTGTCATTGGCGGGATGTGATTTCAAGGCAAAGACAGGTTCTTGCTCAAGCTGTGGCTGGGATTGTGAGGCGCACCACACTATGAAGGTGGTTCCTGCTTCAGTGCTATGTTCTTGCCTACCTCTGGTGAAAATAGACCCCGATGGGGAAGATTGAATCCATGCAAGGGGAGCTGATGAGTGCTGATGAGTACCTGTTGGGAGATGCGGCTTCAGGCACCAATGCTGTTTGCAGGGCTGTTCCCGCTGAGAGACTGGTCTGGATGAAAGAGAAAAAGCACAGACTGATGGGAGAATATGCTGTCCTTGCAGGGAGTCACTGAGTGGGTCGCAAACTTCAGGATGCCCCATTGTCTTGTCCTGCAGATACCTGAGATCTTCAGGCTGTGACTGGAGAAAAGAAGCACAGTGATGCAGTCACCCATCCCCATGGAAAAGTATGCCATCACCATTTAGAAACATGCCACTCCAGACTCCTGCCACTCTGTCACCCAGAAATTTGACATTGGAACCTCTACGGTGGGCACCATGCTCATGGAGGTTTGCACAGAGATTGTGCAAGTGCTGCTGGACCAGGTAGTGCTGTTGGCTGACCCCACAGAGGTGATGGAGGACTTTCGGCGGGATGGGTTCCCAAACTGTATAGGGGCAATTGATGGGAGCCATATCACCATCACCTGTGCAGTCCATAGTAAAGATTACTACTTGAACCACTAGGGGTTCTTCTGCATGGTTCTCCAGACTGTAGTGGGCCATTGTGCCCAGCTCATGGATGTGCTGGCTGGGTGGTCTAGGAAGAACCACAACACCCACGTGTTCCATCAGTTCCCCTACTTTGACTGAGTGTACGCCAGAGACTTTGGACCCTCCACTGAAACATGCATTGAGGGGGTGCTCATGAGGACTACCGTTCTTGAGGACCCTGCCTACTTACTGGAACCATGGCTTATGAAGGCCTACAGTGTTGCCCACGCACTGGTAATGTTACTTTAATTGACAGATCAGTGCCACCTGCTCTGTTGTGGAGAGAACCTTTGGCCTTTTAAAGCAGCACTGGAGATCAATGGGTACTAGCATTGATTTCCATCTGGAGACCTCTTCCCTGTTAACAACTACCACCTGTATTCTCCACAACATCTGTGAGACTGGCAGACCCAACTTGGAGAACCTCCCACCAGTTAGTTTGGGCAAGTCAGTGCCCCTGTTCTGGAACCAGCTGAACTGAGTGGAACAGTACATAGGGAGATCCAGGATGCCTTGTGCCAGCACATAAATTGCAACACTAGCAGAAACAGTCGTCATCAGTGATTACCTTATTAGTCCATTTCGTTGTGGAGAGGTGTCCATGTTACATCACCCCTCCATGTAGCACCCATGTTGATACTGTAAGTAATGAGGCCAACTTTAGAGGTGGTTGGTCCACCAGGATAAAGGGAAAGTGTAAGGGGAAAGTTTTGCATGGCTTTACCTGCTCCACAAGTTGCAGAAATCTCTAGTTCCTAGAGAGGTCAACCCATTGCTTTTCAAGAGCACATAGTCTGGAATTTTCAAAGAAGCCTACCGGGGTTAGATGCATGCCTATTATTGAATTTCAGTGAAATTTGGGTGCTTAACTCTCTTCAGGCCCTTTGAAAGACACAACCTAAATTTATATTTAATGGCATTTCACCGATTTGCATCACCTTCTTTTAGCTGTCATCTACATCTTCTAATTTATGCTTGCTGGGAATCTAGCCCATAATGCTCTGAATACAGGATCACTCTATTGCTGACGCACCCCCCAAATAAGACAGGACACATTGATGGAATTTAAACGGCTGCATTCTTTATTCAGATTAGCATAAACCTTGGATTGGAATCAGTGGGGGCAATCACTCAGGTGATTTGGGTCCAGCACCACACACAAACTAATAACTCATCACTCAAGGATTGGCCTGATACACCACCAGGTACCAATCCCTTTAAACTTGCTCAAAACATCTCCCTCTACCTTGCGACAGGTTGATTGGGAGGGGGACAAGGCCCCTTCTGAACCAGAGGAAGGAGGATAGTGCCCTCGAGCTGGGGACAATACATGTCCCTACTGCCCTCGCGATCACTTCTCCCAGGGGGTTGACTCAACCGCTTGCCATACCTTGCAAATGTGGCTGGTGTCACCCCCCATCTCTTACGGAGATGCCCCATTCTAACTTACTCCTAACCTGAACCCAGTTAGGACCCCTGGAAGAGTGTGACAAGAGTAACCAGCAGCAAATAACACACAACTTACAAGGGATACATACCAATTAAAACAGCCCCAACACTGTGAGGAAGGCGAAAAAATTGGCAACAAAAGTCAATCTTGTTGACCCATCAAAAATTCCTTCCTGGCCCAACTAAGCGACCGATTTACCACAGTGTTGATTGGGTGGGTGGGAGGGTGCTTCTCAGACACGCCGCTGCCTCCTGACTGAGGGAGGAGCGGCACAACAAGACACAGCACCACCCTCTCCGGGCGGTGCCCCAATCACAACAGTGCTCCTTTCGCGCCCAAACCCCACCAGGGTTGCCTAGCAACCCTGGCCAACTCATCTCCAGATGCAGCAGCTGCTCTGTACTTTTCTCTCGGCGGGTGGGAGCACCCTGCCCCCAAGACCAACCTGCCGCAAGGTGAGAAAGACGAGAGATTTCCCCTCACCACAGTCCTGCCTCATCTTTCCTCGCGGAAGGGGGCGCGGCAAATGAGCTATCGCGGCCACAAGGGCCACGAAGGGCAATTTTAATAAAGTTCCTCATTGTTTCAGTATCACTGTCATGGAAACTGTAGTCTGTATCCTCTGTTGAAATGTTGTTTAGTAACTTCTTGCTGCCCTGTTGCCCAGTGACTCACCGGTTCACCACAGGAACATTTTGATGACAGCGGTTCCATAGGGACTTCACAGACTGCTGTGATGCTTTAGCCAGAAGCATAGCCATGTCTCTCCCCCTAGCCACCCAGCCAGTAAGTCTTGCCCTGAAAGCACAGAGCTTATGTATAGTATCAGATTCTACTCAGCTGAGACATTGCATAAGAGACTGGGTTGAAAAAAAACATTGGCATGAGTCTGAGCAAAGGAAAATTTAGCTGGGACATTCAGTAAAACTAAGATTCCAATACCAAGGTTTAACAGATGTTCAAATGGCCTCTGTAGACAACGAGTAAAAATTCTAAAGTGCCTTAGGGGGCAATTTTCAAACTACTTACTCTAAAGTAGTTCCATTGACATAGATGGGACTTCTTCTCCAATGTAGGCAGTTTGAGGATCACAACCTTAAGTGCCTAGGATCCATTGACTTTCACAGATTTTATGTCTCCAAAGGACCATTGTGAGACCATCTAGCTGAATTTTCTGCATAGTTTAAGTCATAGAAATTCATCTAGTAGTTCCTAATCACACTCAGGACTTCTGACTCAGCTATTGTATACCTTTGTGGAAGGGAGATGAACATGTGAAGTGCCATGCTTGGTCAGTCTAATGGTCCTTCTAGGCCAGCATCCTGTCTCTGATAGTGATCAGCTTTCAGTTCAAATCAAAACAAATTTATTAAACAGCAATTTAGCCATAGGTGATTATGCTGTAAAAAGACATCTAACATATACAAAAACTTCTATAAAACAGAGTACAACATCAGCATAAAGTATTCTATTCTACTATCTAAAGAAGGTTCCTTTCATTCTGGATTGCAGAATAGACCTTTTTCCCCATTGTTTATAATTTTCCATCTGTTTATCTGGATATTCTTTTTGGTCAGAAGTAGAGGTATAACAGGTACCTGAGAAAATGAGTAAACCCGTTGAAATGAACACTACCTAAACCCACAACTGCAGTTCGGGTAATAAACACATTCTGTTTGCATTCTGGGTATTTGTTTTGGTTATTCCCATTTGGCTTTTTTGTTTTGTTTTGTTGTTTTGGTCAGTGTGGCATTTTGGTTTTGTCATTTGGGCAACATTTATTACTATTATTAATTATTTATACACTGCCAGCAATGTGCCTGGTGTTGCGCAATTGATTATACAGACAGGTCCTTGCCCCAAGGGGCTTACAATCTAAAATGGACAAAGAGGAGGGGCACATAAGGAGAGACAGGGATACACTCATGAAACTGAGAAGTTGCCGGTGACTTAGTTTAGTTACAAAGGGAAAGCGATCTTGAAGGATTAACAGTATAATGAGAAGCATAATGGAGCAATCTATGGGGTTGAGGAGCTAGGCAAGGCCTGATAGAAGAGGTATGTTTTTAGGAGGGATTTGAAGGTTGACAGGGAGCAAAGCATAAGAGGGCAGCATAGTTAATAATTAATGAATCCATTCATTGTCTATTCTTGAGTACGTGTCCTAATCTCCACTCTTTCAGTACTTGAGGGTAGGAACTGGATCCACAATAGCATGAACTTAAGGATAGTTGATGGAAAAGTGCCAAATAAAAAACAGCTGCAGGTCAGATCTGGCCTGCAGGCCAGAGGTTCCCCACCCTTGATCTAGATTTTTCTCACCAAAGAAAATTTTCACCAATGAAATTGAGGCCTTAATTCAGCATGACTCTTGTACATGGGCTGTAGATATTTATACTATTGCATGCATGCAACTTCTGAAAAAATGCAGCCAAATACCAATATAACTGAACTGAAAATCCAGAAACCTGGAAAAAACCCAAACTAGAATGAAATACACCCCCAAACAAAAAATGCGAGTATCTATTATTGGTCATGGATATCATTTGGGTGCTTGAAGGGCTACTGGTCAATATGAATAGTAGATCGCACTATTGTACCTCTCACAGCTGTTTCTGACATGTAACTCCAATCCCCTCTGAATCTGATCAGCAGATGACTGTAAGAGGAGTTGATGCGGTAGCTCTGAACATACTGCCCTTGTAGAGGAGGAAGGCACGGCACGGCATGCCTGGTAATAATAATGGGTCTGAAGGCTTTTGTTTCTGCTGGCAGCTCCGGATGACTTTGCGCTGAGGATGTGCCGATCGGAGGTGTATATAGCCTTGCAGCAGTATCCTGATGCTCTGGAGGAGTTGGAAGAAGTGTGCAGGAAGGAGCCGGAAGAGTGTGAGGTGAGTCAGCATGTGGCTGGACAGTGTGTGCTGCTGCAAGAAGCTGGTACAGTACCTGCTGTGGGCTGTGTGTATGTTTGTAGTGAAATGAAACCAGTCATGTAGAAAGCTTGGCGTGAGTGGAGGTGATCCTGCCCTCAGCTGCCCAAATAGAGAGTGCTGCTGAGTTTCACTTGTGGAGCCACCAGGATTCAAAATGGAGGATAAAGAAATGCAGGTGTGTTTTCTCTACTCTTCCCTGTCTATGGGGATTCTCCATCACATCTTGCTTGGCCTAATGGGAGGAGATGCCACATCTCTGTCAACTTTGCTGGAAATTCCAGAGCGGTAGCACTGGCAGGAAGTGTTAGGATCTTCCCCAAAGCTTTGACTGAAAGGGGGGCGGGTCACTTCAGAAAGAGGGTGGTGCGAAAGGGCTTTCCCACCCATTTCCTATGTGGCCACTCCCTCTGTAGCTTGGTGTGACATCACAGTGCTCCTCTCAGGGGGCAGAGTCATATCAGAAAAGGGGCCAGAAAGTCTTTTCACCCAATTCCTTTATAATGTTGCCTGGAGAAGTGGTAACACTACTTGCAGGTATCGGAAGGAGATAGGGAGAATGGGAGTGCTACAAATATTAGGAACAAGACTGAATTCTGTTAGCAAAAATGAGTGAGAATGGCAGCCTCACTCTACGAACCCAGCTGACAAGGTAATAGGATTCTACCTTGAGATTGTTGGGTTCAGAACTCATCCCCAGCCGTTCTGGAACATTTAGACACTATTCTCAGTATACAGCATTCACTCCCTCTACACCTCAGTGTGTTGCCAAGCAAAACCACTTGTCTTTGCTGTGTTGATTTCCTTCCGGTGTTTTGTTGCACTGGTCATACCACAGCAGAGGTTCCCAAACCTTTTGTCCATGTGACCTCAATTTGAGACCCCAGACAGCAACAAAGATATGCAAAATATATCTATCACTCGATTGCAGCCTCTTCTACATAGGACATAAGCCCACTTGAAGTCACAACCCACAGTTTGGGAATCTACTACAGTGATGAGGTCCATAGGAGAACCTGGGGAGAGTAGTATAGAAGAGAACTGGTACTAGATGATGTTTTCCTCTGTTGGTTTGTTATCCATTTGGCTGGGTAGTCAAATGTCAGATGCTAGGGAGACAGACTCCACAAGTCTAAAACAGTTTTATTTTAGTCCGCTTCAACTGCATCCTTCTTCCAGAAAGAGTGAGGACCACCACCAGCTTCTTCCAGTCCAGTCCCTAAAGACTGTCCATTTGCTAGTCAAGCTCTATCCATTTAAAGGGAACCCAGTGCTGGGTCCTTCCACTGCCCAGCTCCTGATTTCAGGCCCAAGCTTAAAAGTGAAAGGCAGCTAGGTCTTCATACTGGTTAAGTCCTATCTGAGAAAGTTAAAATATTTTGGTCATGTGCCTAAAAAGGAAAGGGGGACTGCCTAGAGAATTCAAGGATGTGTGAATAAAGGAGGGGAAGGTTAAGGAGATCATGGATGAAGGGCACAGAGCATACCAGCCAACAACTTGAGCAGCTAGAGGGACAAGCTCCACCTCCTCAGCCAATAAGCTCCACCCCTCAGCCAATAAGCCTCTCCCCCTCACACATTTACACTGCACACACACACACCTCCTAACATTCAAAGTGCATGAAGACGGACCGGAGTTCTCCTGCTTATCATTCCACTTAGTTTCTTGTCATTGCATCATCTCCCCATTGTCCTCTCAAGGGATTTTCCTGTGAGGCAACCAGGAAAGAGGTGCCTGAGGCTTGCTATTGGCTCTCATTGGGTGCTTTAAGATGGACGGCAACCCTTGTTCTGCCCGCGCCAGCCTGCTTCACCCCTGGGCTGGCTAGTCTGTCTAAAGGCATCCCTGCCAGATGTGGAAAAGGCTGAGCCTGCTCTGGCGCAGACCCACAGGTGGTGCTCCAGAACAGCCTCCCTGTACCGCCAGCAGAGCGGACCAGCCAAACCTGGGGCAGGGGCCTGCACTGGTGCTGCTGTCTGTCTGCTAAGTGGACCCACGCTTTAGTTCCACGCCCAGCTGGCTGTTGCCCCTGACAGCACCATAGAGCTGCAGGTGCCAGCCTAGAGTGTTGGGCAATCACCTGCAATTCTATGGTGCATTGGAGGGAGGAACTGCGCAGGTGGGTTGGGGAAACTGCTGGGTCCCTGCGGTGTTTGAAGCAGGAGAGCAGGCGGTTAGAGCGCCGGTGGCGCCAGACTCGCAACCAGTATGATAGATCGCAGCATAAGGGCAGTTTAAAGGCCTATGCTATGGCGGTGCAGTGGAAAATGAGTGGTGGAAAATGATGGTGACGACTGGAAAGGGTCAAAAAGAATGAACCAAACAAACTGAAATTGTGAAAATGGGCAATGGATCAAAGATCAGATGGCGTCGGACTCGATCTGACTCCGACCGACTTCTCCATAGGGCCCATTTGCGGTCCTATGTTGAGGCTGTGAGGACAGCAAGGAAGGAGTTCCAGGAAGTGACGCCAGCCGATGCGGTGGATGTCTTGGGGTCTGTGAGAGCCATCTGTTGTGAACTTGATCCATGCCTATCCTGGTTGGTGACAGCCTCCAGGGAGACGTTGGGGACGGTGCTGGCGAGGGTGGTTAATGCATCCCTGCAGCAGGGGAGGTTGTCGCCCAGCCTCAAGGAGGCTGTGGTGTGTTCCCTACTGAAGAAACCATCTTTGGACGTGGACGCACTCGCCAGCTACTGACCTGTCTCTAACCTTCCCTTTTTAGGGAAGGTTATTAAGCAGGCTGTGGTGATCCAGCTCCAGGCGCATCTAGATGGCATTGGTTTCCTGGACCCTTTTCAATCTGGGTTCTGCTATGGCACTGAGACGGCACTGGTGGCCTTGGTCGATGATCTCCGCTGGGAGATGGATGCAGGATGTTCAACATTTCTCATCCTGCTAGATCTCTCGGCCACTTTTGACACCGTGGACCATGGGCTGCTGTTGAGGCGGCTGTGTGGCCTGGGGGGTCTGGACAGGACTGTTCTTGAATGGTTCCGCTCATTCCTCTTGGGGAGAAGCCAGTGGGTGGTGCTGGGGGCTGAGACATCTTGCCCCTGCGCTTTATCCTGTAGCGTTACGCGGGGTTCCATTCTGTCTCCATTGTTATTTAATGTATACATGCAGCCCTTGGGGGAGGTCGTGAGTGGGTTCGGGGTGCGATGTCACCAATATGCTGATGACACTCAGCTGTACCTCTCTTTTTCAACCCTCCAGTCTCGGTGCTATTCCAGTGTCTGGAGGCCATGGTGGAATGGATGTGGCAGAGCAGACTGAAGCTCAACCCCGATAAGACAGAGGTGATGTTGGTGTGGAGAGCGAGGGAGGTGTCGGCCCCCCTGATTGGGGTGGGTTCACCTTCCTATAGCTCAGCAGGTTCAGAGTCTGGGGGTGATATTGGACACAGATCTCCACCTGGAGCGACAGGTGGAGGTAGTGGCGAAGGCTGCTTTCCGCCAGTTGTATCTGGTTCTGAGGCTGCGTCCGTATGTCTCCGGCCTGGACCTGGCCTCCCTCATCCATGCCTTCATCACCTCGAGGCTGAACTACTGCAATGCGCTCTACGTGGGGCTGCTCTTGTTCCTGGTGTGGAGGCTGCAGCTAGTGCAGAATGCGGTGACCCGGCTTCTCTCGGGGACGGGTCGTCAGGAGCACATAACACCTGTGCTCCAGACTCTGCACTGGTTGCCAATAGTGAGCCAAGCAAGGTTCAAGGTTTTGGTATTGATCTATAAGGCCCTTCACGGCCTGGGCCCCTCGTACCTCGGGGACCTCTGCGCCCCAGAGCGGCTCCTCCGGTCTGCTGGGGGTGTCATCTTGGAGGTCCCCCATGTTAAACGGGGGGCCACAACGGAGAGGGCATTCTTGGTAGCTGCGCCTCACCTTTGGAACTCCCTCCCAGAGGAAGCTTGCCTGGCCCCAAGGCTTTTAACATTCCAGTGAATTTGGAAAACCAGGCTGTTTGCCCAGGCTTTTGGGGTGGGTGGGATAGGTTGTTTTCTTTTTTTATCCCCCCTCCATCCTTATTTATTGTATATTTATTATTATGTTCCCTGGTCCTGTTTTAATTGTTGTAACTTTATGAGTGTGTTAAAATATTGTATAGCTGTATTTTTATATTTTTTTGAGACTGTAAGCCACCCTGAGCTGTTTCAGGAGTGGCGGGGTATAAATAAAATAAGTAATGTTCATTACTTGGTTGGTTTTTTTCGGATCATTCAGATTCAGTGGGTTTGCTTATTTCAGCTCTAGGAGGTATGATAGAGGGATGAACAGAAATAAAGGTTAATCAAGCAAAAAGACTGGCAATGGATAGTAGGAATGTCAGTTTTGGATACGGATTAATCTGTAACTGCTTATAACAGGCTGTTATGGATTAATCTGAATCAGTTCATAACAGAGGCCTGCCTTTTGCAAATCCCGAGTTATGGATCCGGGTTTCCCACATTCCCTAGGTCCCTAAGGTGTTACTTACTGCCCTCTGAGGAATTGATTGAAGCTCTACTGGCCCACGGCTGCTGTGGTGGGGTGTGTGTGTGTCCCCCAGCAGGTTTCCTCATCACAGTACAATGCCAAGCTCCCTGCTCCAAAGTACACACATGCAAAACGGCCACCAGGACCAGATTGCACATGTGCAACCCTTTTCCAAAATTGTGTTGGCAGGGTTGCCACCATTTTGGAAAAGGGCAACTGGTCCTCACATGTGCAAAATGGCTGCTGTACGTTCACAAAACAGCTGCCCTTTTCCAAAATGGTGGTGAGGCGACACCATCATTTTGGAAAAAGACTGAGCACGTGCAAACTGTCCTAGTTGGCCTCTTTGCACATGTATAAACCAGAGCAGGGAGCTCAGCAGTGCGCTGGGGTGAAGGAGCCTGCCGGGAGGTCTGTCACAGCAGTGGCAGGCCAGTGGAGCTTCAGTCAAGCCCTTCAAGGCCAGCAAGTGCCATTCCAGGTTCCCAAGGGATGGGAATGCGGGAAGTCTGACCCACTGCCCTGGGAGGGACTATGGATGGGAGTATAGATTGGTTTTTTTCACTAACTTCCATGGGAAAATTTCCCATTGACTTCAATGGGATCCAAATCCGAATCTGTATCCATAATTAATCCGTAGATTACAGATCCAAATACGCAATGGATCTGAATCCATAATTTAATCCGAATCCCTGTCCCTAATGGATACACAGTTGGGGAAAGAGATGTCTAGTTCTGCTGCCAACCCTTGAATGGAAGATGAATGATGATGATGATTGATGAATACGCTTGAACTGAAGTGACTGATTGTACCAAATCATGTGACTATGTCTCCTCCTCTACTGCATGGGCTCTGTGCTCATTTTTTTAGGGACCTCATTATGGATATGAAAAGTAATGGGAACACGGAGACAGCATTGCTGCCAGAGTTGATATTATTCCAATATGATTTGCTACTTTTTCACTTCTTAGATGTTCACTTGCCAGTTTTGTATAGATCTGATTTTTCCATGTGTGCAAATGCTATGGGACAAATAATACCGTGTTTAATGAACCCTTTGTGCCTCACCAGCTACACCTATGGAAGCTGGCTGTAAAGCAATCAAACCCCAAAGTTTCACCCAAATTCAAAGGTGTTGCCCAAAGCTCAGCTCAGCTGTGCTTGGAATCAAGTCCTATCAGTGTAAGAGAAATACTGGATTTACTAGTGGTCTTCTCCTGGTTTCCCTTGATATGCAAGCTACCATGGTGTCCCTCTCTCTCTTCTGTGCCCAAAGCAGATGTCTGGCAAATTGATGGCAACAGTAAGAGCTAGCCTTGAGCTCTGTTCTTCTAACCCTGGTTACAGCTCCCCAAGATCAGACTGCTGTGCTATGGGAAAAACCCAGAGAGAGCTGATCCATGTTTAGCCCTTCTCTGGACTCCACACACTGACTGCACTGTGCTCAGGAGCTGTGAGCAGGCTCAAACTGGAGCTTGCTCACAGCCGCGCTAAGCACCCTGGAGCTAGTTGGTATTTATCCCAGATGTTCGGGTTCAGTCAGTCAGCAGCAGCAGCAGCAGCAGCAGCAGCAGCAGCAATTCATCCATTGAGACAGAATTTTCTAGAGGGGCTGAGTCCCCTAATGGACACACCTCCACTGGAAGACAGTGTATATTTTTAGACAGACCTGGGGGTGGCCACCCTCGGGTCCACTCTGGGGAGGCCACCCCTGGGTCTGCTCCGGCAGCAGTGGGTTTAAATGATGGATTTGCCTGCCACCACTCACAGTCTGCATGCATGCCCCCTTTCCCTTGCCATACAGCTGCAGTCAGATTGGCAGCTGTTCTAGGCTGCCGTCCACAGCTCTATGGCCATTGCTGGGGCAACCGGGAGCAGAATTGTGGCAGCTGTCTATCCTTTAGACAGACTGCTGCTCTGCCCCCAGCTGGTGTTCTGGGTTTAGGCAGCCCACTCTGCTTATTTTATTTAATTTTATTTATTTATTTATTGTAAAATGTATATGCCGCCCCCTCCTGCCTCAGGCATCTCAGGGCGGCTCACAACATCTTAAAAACATTGTAAACATTAAAATAAACAATAATAATTACAATTAAAAACAATAAAACCCCATCCCCCTACCCTACCCTAAGCCAACCCACCCACCGCATCTCCATTGGGAAAGGCCTGGCGGAACAGCCAGGTCTTACATTGTCTGCGAAAAGAGGGGAGGCTGGCAGCCAAGCGGATCTCTGATGGGAGGGAGTTCCACAGCCGCGGCACAGCCATGGAGAATACCCTCCTCATAGTAGACACCCGGGAACCCCAGGGAACCCCAAGGAGGGTGCCCCCAGTCGACCGCAGGATCCGGAGGATGAGGCGGTCCGGCAGATGTGGGGGCCCAAGCCATTTAGGGCTTTAAAGGTTAACACCAACACCTTGAATTGGGCCTGGAAACCTATCGGCAGCCAGTGCAGAGAGTGAAGCACCAGTGTAATATGCTCGCGTCGGCTTGTCCCAGTCAAGAGATGGGCCGCCACATTCTGCACCAGCTTCAGCTTCTGAACCAGCACCAAGGGTAGCCCCATGTAGAGCGTGTTGCAGTAATCCAGTCTTGAGGTAATAAAAGCATGGATGATTGTGGCCAGGTCCGAGTCCGCGATATACGGCCTAAGCCGACACAAATGCCCCTGAAGCTGCTGAGCCACCACCCTTTCAATAACCTTCCCTAAAAAGGGAAGGTTAGAGACTGGCTGATAACTGGCAAGGGCATCAACATCCAAGGATGATTTCTTGAGCAGGGGCCGCACCACTGCCTCCTTGAGACAACCCGGCACCCTGCCCTCCCCAAAGGAGGCATTGACTATCTCTGCCAGCAACGGCCCCAATGTCTCCCAGCTAGCCTTAACCAGCCAGTTCGGGCATGGATCTAGTTCACAATAGGTGGCTCAAACAGTCCTGAGAGCATCCCCTGCATCTGAGGGTGACACCACCCAAAACTCACCCCATAAAACAGGACAAGAAGGGGCTTCTACTGCCTCTGACCCATTCTCTGCTAAAAAAGTCGCATCAAAACTGTGATGAATTTGAGCGATTATATCCGCAAAAAAGTCCACAAACAAATCACAGCAAGCATTTGATGGTTCTACGTCCAGGCGGAGGGAGGCCTGACTGACCAGCCCCCTCACCACCTGGAACAGCTCAGCCGGTGGGGACTTATCAAGGATATTTCAGAGCACTGCGAGTGGAGCGGGCCCACAGCAGGAGCAGAACAGGTGTCCATCTAAAGGCACCCAATGAGTTCTTAATCCAGAGACCATGTAGAAGGGTATGCTCCCAGTAAAGTAGAACTAGCTTTTGCATCTCCGTGCTTTGCCAGTAGGCTTGGTATAGCCAGCTATTTAGCCAGGATCATGGTTCATTGGTAATCCTGAACTTGCACTCTCCCCCAGAGGAAACACTGGGTGTGTCTTGTTTGGAAACACACTAACCAAATCCATCAATGAAGCATTAAGTTGCAAATATAGAATGTAAACACTACATTACGCTAAGCAGTCCATCTGTCAATTCTCATTAAGTTCAGCATGCCTAGACAACTCTATTGGGTTAGGGATTTAATTTTTTTTTTTTAAAAAAGTCCTGCAGGAGCTGTCTGGCATTCTGTCAAAAGCAATTGTTAGTCAAGCAAGCTCATTGCCTGTACATAACCAGGTTAATAAAGGGAAGGCTATCAGCAGATTGGAAGGCAAGTTCTAGCTCCCACTGCATGAGCATGGATTAGGGGTTGGCTGGAGGGATTCAGCTTCAGGCTGCAGGTAGAAGTGTCAGTGGGTCAATCTGTTTCCTCTTTAACTTAGCGGTGGAATTGAGAAGCTCACTTACTGATGCATCAAGCTCTTTGCAGCCATGAATCCTCAGCATTTCACTCCTGAGAGCCGGTGACCCTCCTCTAGGTGTTTTGCAATTTTAATCTTATTTGCTTTTGTGAAGTTGCCTTTCAGAATAAGACATCTTTTTGTGTGATATAACCAAGCTTTGTGGCTCTCGACAACTTCCCTCTCGTTCGGTCAGCCCATTTGCTAATGAAGCAAAGGAAAATTCAGTAGGTTGGAGAGTCAGGGAAAATATACTAACGTGTGGAGTACCTTAGGGTTCTGATAAAAAACAGGCTGAACACAAGATGGGTAGAACTATTGATGTTCAGACCTGCAATGTAAACCTTTGGTACTTGAACTACTGGAGTGCTATTAACAGTGCACAGTGGTACGTTGTTATCCCCCAGAGACTAGTTACTTCAGGAAAATGCTAGTGTGTTACAAACACAGAATCAACAACACTGAATATCACCTTAGCAGGGAGATGTGAAAACTCACAACACCTTGTGAAACACAATCTTGAGGACATGCAAAGGTAGGAGTCTCTACAGCTTGAGCTAAAGAGACAGGCTTTGTAGCTTGGGCTGAAACATATGGGTATATTCTGTCAGTCAAGTGTAGAGAGACATGTAGCCAACACTGGCCAGTTGGTTAGATTAATCAAAGAACCTGTCTCCCCATCTGCTAAGGTAACTTTAATTCAGTTCAGTGCATTGGAACTCTAAACATTAAGAGGGATGTTTCCAAAGCATTACAGTAGAGAGAGTTGGCTACAAAGGACCCTTTAAATAAGAATAATAGCTAAGGGCCAGGAACGTAGGGCTTAAGGGAATTGGAGTATTCTCCCAAAGCTAGGGTTCCTGTTACACCCTTCCATAGAAGATTTCACTTTCTGAAGCTGCTGCCCAAGCTACCAGACACTACATTATCTTAACAAATCCAACTCAAATACTGCTGGGAACGTGCCACTTATTATTGTTGTTATTTTATTTCTATAGCACTTTCAACATTCAGAGTGCTTTACAAAGCTCCCCCTCACAACAACCCTGTGCGGTAGGTCATAATTATTCCCATTTTACAGATGGGGAGCTGAGGCTGAGACATAGGGTGCTTTTACACAGATCACACCCATGACTCCGCTTCATCTCACACCTGGGGGCCCGTCTGTTGAAAGGACATGCCGGCGGAGCAGGTGCAACCTGCCCTGCTCCAGTTCCACTTGTGGTGCTCTGGAATCGCAAGCGGAGTTAACCATCCAAATTTGGGGCACCATCCGGAGGCAGAGGTGCGGTCCAACTACTCACTGGATGGCCACTGCAGCTCTGGTCCTGGCTGAGGGTTGCCCTGGGCAATGCCATAGATTTGAGGGCAGCAGCCTAGAGCAGTGACTGATTCCTCCCACAGCTCTATGGCATGGGGGAGGGAGATGCCACGTGAATAGAACATGGGCTGTGGCAGCACCAGGTCTGTTTGAAATAGACCCAGGCAGGACTGCAATTGGGTAGATGTGGGGTGCACCCCCAGAGCAGGTCTGTGGATGCACACCACCACTTCCATCTAAATACACCCATTGTGATTTGCCCAAGCCTATCCAATGAGTTCATGGCCAAGATATGGGGTAGTATAGAAAAATGTGAGCACCTCACATCTTCGTGGCACTACTGAGAGGTTGAGAAATGCTAACCCAATGGTATCCCAGTTGGTCATCGTCTCACATTTCACTTGGAATGAAGAGAACTGATTCACTCAATGATTGTGTAGATTTCTACAAGTACTGGGACACAGAAACATAGTGAAAGTCTGGGGGAGGGGGGAGCAGGACCTTGATTTTAATTCTCCTGAATCCCACGCCAACTTCCGAGCACTTGCTGACCTAGTCTTCTTTCCAAGTGCTGGGTTCTCTAGTCAGTCCGTGCTTTGCTCATCTACAGGGTTACTTCAGGAAAGGAAAGGTGCTCCTGGAGATGGGCCAGAAAGAAGAAGCCCTGCTGCAGTTTCACCATTGCCTTGCGCTGAATCCCAGCTTCCAAGCTGCTCAGTATGAGATGGAAAAAGTAAGTCTGCATAGACAAAGGGTGCAACCAAGATGTTGAGGAGGAAGGGTGAGGGAAAGGGGCAGAAGGTTCACCATGGGATTGACTCAGCCCCACCCCCTACAAGCTGGCAGGGCCTTCTCAGATACTTCCCAGAACAAGTTAATGCCTTGCTAGCCCTCGTCCCTTTGCGGCCAGACAGCGGGACCGTGAGCAGTGCTGCATTGCCAGACTCATGTTCGCACCCTGCAGGAGCAGCCTATGTTGTTATGCCTCCCTGTTCTTCACTGCCTTACCAGCCAGCTGTGAGGTGGTGTTATGGGGGACTGGCTGGGCACCTATTTTCCTCACAAAGCAGCTTTGGGCAAGGGAGGACCAAACTCCCAGCTTGTGACCTTTTATATGTTGCAGAGTAATAACTGATTCGCAATCAGTAAGGACAAATGCAGCTGAAGGTTTAAAAACAGAACTTTACTTAAGCTTTCTCAGGCACAGATGCTTAGTTACATCTAGCTAGTAGTAAGACAAAATGGAGACTGACACAATGAGAGAGAAGGGAAGAAGGAGTGGTTACACAAAGGAATTCAACTGCAAAACCCTATCTCCCTTCCATGTACACATAAACTTAGCAGTGCCATGTGGTGGCTCTATAGTAAATTACTGTTCTTAATACAGCAGGCATTAACTTATGGATGTTGCATATACCAACAGTGTAGACCTTTCAGCCACATTTACTATGACTGTTTATCATTTCTATAGTGTTACTAGGCATACACATCACTCTACAGTTACAGATTTTTGGAGACAGGGCCCTGCCCAGTGGACTTGCAATCTAAGATGGACAAGGATGAGGGGAATACAGGGAAAGACAGACACACACATAGTCCCATTTTACAGATGGGGAACTGAGGCTGAGAGTTTGCGATTTGCCCAAGGTCACCCAGTGAGTTCATGGCTTGGGCAGAATTTGACTCCTGGCTTTCTAGATCCAAGGCCAGCACCTTATCCACTACACCATACTGGCATGTTTAGTCCAAAAGGATTGAAATCTGCATTTGGATTAAACACTCTGGGACTGTGAGGTTAGCACAATGATAGGGAAAGTTCCTTCTCTGTCTGTGGCTGGAATCACAGGACTCCTTGCTAAGCCTGTGGTGCAGAAAGGAGTGCTTTGTTCCAGTTTGCACTGCATGAATGCTAAAGGTTTTTTTCCCCACCTTTAACTACAACTAGATCTTGTCCCAAGTCTCCTGCCTTTTATGGGAGATATTGCTGCCATTCTGGAAGGAGATGCTTTGAGGCAAAATAGTCTCAAGGCTCGGGTGAGCTGGGCATTAACTTTAGTGACTAAGGAAGGACAAGAGAAACAATTGAGAGCTGTTAGTGTCTAGAGGGAGTTGGTGAACTCACTGCAGCTCTTGTTCATCAGTTGTTCATTCTGTTGCCAAAAAACACCATCAGAATAGGCACTAAATCATATGAATGGTCAGGGGAATTAGAGTCCCATGTCAGTGGTGGCAGGAGATGTCTGCTCCTGCTCTTTGATCCCCTCCCCCAAAATGGTGGCAGCCCCACCCACACATTCCGCTTCCAGGAAATTCAAATGATGGCTAAGAACAAATTGGCAGAAGGGGGCATTTCCTCATTTTTGATCCCCCATATCCCTCCTAGTGGCATGAAATTGAGAAAGGAATTGCTCCTGGGTCCTAAACTAAAGGCAGGACTCCATCCATCCCTTCCTCCTTCCCTCCATCCGGATGGACTGATGGACATGGAGAGTTCTTGTAGATGTCCCACAGCCCACACCACCTATGTAGAGGTGAGTACTGCCCCTGGTGGCTGGCGCCATCTTGCACAGTTCCTATGTTCTGGTGACAGGGAACTTCAATCCCTAAGGCTGCTAAACTGACCCTCCTTTCTGGTCTAAGGGTGATTTCAGACATTACAAGATCACAGTGAACCACGGTGAATACCCACCTGTGGTCACTGTGCCTCGAACGTCTGTTTGGTGGCCGCCAGATGTTCGCCACGGTCAATACCCACACGGAGTCATTTTCAACCATGCTTCCCGGGCTCCCCGGGGGACTTTCCCGGGAAGCGTGGTGAAAGTGATCCCCGGCGGGGACCAAAAAAACCTCATGTCTGGTCGGGTGCCACGGCCCGGGATCACCGGCGGGATCCCGGGCCGTGGCAAATTTGGCCAGATGCTGTGGCCGCATTGGCCCCACCACCCGCCCGTCTCCCCAGAGGGCGTGCAGAGGGGAGCGTGGAGGGGGCGGGGCTGTGCGGCCACACGTTGCGCCGCGTGGCCCCGCCCCCTCCCAGATTCCCCGCCAGGATCCCCCAGCACGTCTGCTACGGTGTGACGGGGTCATCCCGGCGGGGGATGATTTGGTTGTTTTCGGTACGGGGTCAAGCGGCCCCGTAACGTCTGAAAACACCCAATCTCTATGGGCATTTGTTAGGTGCAGATGTGAAACATGGTTGCAGGAAACACCAGTATCCTGCCCAGTGGTCGATCAAGGCTTTGAAGAAGAAACTTCTGCTTGGAGCTTTGTTTCAGAGCTGGCTTTTAACCATCAAGTATGTCTGCAGTTTAGTGCCCTGGTTGGTTTCCAAAAAGGAGAGGGTCTGAAGAAGCGAGAAGATGGAATTGCACTTTGAGCATCAAGGGAGTGCAGACTTCTCCATGTCCCCTGATCTAACTCTACTGATGTTCCCTCCTTCTGCAAATAATGGAACACATGTCCTCTGTTTCTAGATCTACAGACATGATGACTCCCCTCTTCCAGGCACTGTGAAGCTACTGAGTGGGGCCAACCAGGACTTGAAAGAATCCAACTCAGGGAAAGAGCTAACTTTGTTTAACTCTTCTTCTGGAGGAGAATACCTACAGGTGAGAGAGCACGCTCCACTTATGGGCCCTGGTAGGATGTTGGCCAGGTACGTCCTGGCAGGATTAATTCCTAGGCTATTAGACATAGAAATAGACATAGTTACTACCCATGTACTAGCAGGAGTGGTGAAAGAGGCATTATGGGAAACAAAATGGGAGCTGCTGGGTGCTCTGCTCTTTTGAAAATGTGATCCTTATTTTTGTCCCTCCTAAACACCGAGCTCTTCTAAAAATTTGGCCCCATCGTGGGAAAGAGATGAAAGTCAAAGAATAAGAAACTGCTGAGAGGTGAGGCTGGGAATAATAAATACAGTAATGAATAAGGCTGGTCAAAAATGTGAAAAAATTTTTTGCAAACAAAAAAGTAAGAAGATTATTACTTCTTTTAAAAAGCCTTTGGAATTTTGCAGGGTCTACATCAGGCCTGGAGAACCTCTTCTCTCCTTGGATTTGGCTCTGGGGATTCAGGTTTCCTACTCCTGTTCTAAATTAACCAATTTTTAAATTTGTCACAAAATTTTGAGGGAAATGGATTTCAAATTATGTTGGTTACCAAAAAAGCCACTGTAGTTAAATGAGGCCCTTGCCGAACAAACAAGCAAAGAAACAAACACAGCTTTTGATCCAATATTCCAATACATTGTGTGTGAGATAGCAAATATTGAAACCTTCAATTCAAAATGGCATTTTGTATGTGTACATTTCTCATACCAAAAATTTCAACCAGCTGCATTATTGAAGGTTCCTCTCTTTACCCATTGAAACCTCATTGAGTTAAAGGCAATGAGGAGATGAGGGCTAGGTGTTTAACCCCCCTCCCCATAGGGGTTAAATACCTGGGGCTTGCAGAGAATGTGTCTCAAAGGCATCCACCTTGCCTTCTACTTTGACCACGTCCAGCCCCTTCTCTCTGCCTGCACTGGCTCCCTTTTATGTGAACGCATTCAGCACAAGCTCCTGGTCTTCACCTTCAAGGCTCTTCATGGCCTTGCTCCCCCATATCTCTCTGTTCTTGTATCCCACCATACTCCTGTCTGGGAGCTTTGCTCTTCCTCTGCCTCCTCCCTCACCTGCTCGCAACCACCTTGCTCCTTTAAATGTCTTTGCCCCTTCTCTTTTGCTGTCCCTCATGCCTGGAACTCCCTCCCAGGACATGTCCACTCTTCTCCCTCTCACCCAACTTTCAAATCCCTTCTGAAAACCTGCCTCTTTCATCAGGCCTTCCCTATCTCATCATGAGTGAAATTGCATACTTTCCCCCCTTTCTCAGAATCTAGTTCCCTGTAACTAAGTGAAGCACCTGCACCTGCAACTTCTTAATGTCATGAATGTATTCCTGTCTCTCCCAATGTTTGTCTGTCCCTTGTGTCCCCCTCCCTTGTCTCTTAGATTGTAAGTCCCATGGGCGTACGGACCTGTCTATAACTACTGATTGTACAGTGCCAGGTACACATTTGGTGCCATATAAAAATAATAATAAAATAAATAATAATAAATAATGCTTTAACCATGAGGCCACCCATGCAGTGACTGCATAGCTAAGTACACACACTGAATGGATAGGTACATTGGGTCTCTTCACATGGGCAGCTACCCTGTCTCTGCTCCACGTTACCCCTGGGTAGGCCATCCATTTAAAGGTGGCTCAACAGATGTGCAGGAAGAGCAGAGGCAGGGCAGGCTGTCCCTGCTCTGGGGCTGCCCCACTGGCGGTGCTCTGGAACATTCTGGAGGACAGTCAGCAGAACAGGCAGCCAAAACCTGAGGCGCCAGTTGGAAAGGGACTGCTGTCCGTCTGCTTGGTGGATGGCTGCTGCAGTGCTGCTCTTGGCCAGGGGTTGCCCTGGTGGCACCATTGTGTTGTGGGTGATCTGCCTGCAACACTATGGTGTGGGGGAAGGGCACTGCGTGGGTGGACTGTAGGCTGCGGCAACCTCTGAGTCCATTTAAAATGGATCCAGGTGCAGCTGCAAGCGAGCAGACATGGGGGTGCACCCTTGGACTTGCTCTGGGGTTATGCACCCTCATGGCCATGTGAAAATACCCATTGTGGCACCTTTCTCTATTATAATGGAGGTTTCATTATACAATATGAACTCAGAACTAACTGGGAGACTACCTGTCTTTCTGTGGCCCCTGCAATCGGCTGGGAGTGCCTCCCTGTGGGTACCGTCTGTTAGTCTTGTTTGTATGACAAGGGCTCACAGGGACATGTTCTCAGTTGCTGCTCCAATGCTGTGGAACTCCCTTCCACCGGAGGTTCATTTGAGCCTGGGCCTGAGTGTTTTCCAGAGGCAGTGTAAGACCTTCTGTAAAGGCATTTGGCAGCAGGGATAGGGTATGGGGTGGGTGGCCGTTTCAGGTGTGACAGCACCACAGATTTCCATGTGTGGCAAAGTGTGCAAATCCGTGCTATCGTTATGTCTGAAAATATCCAAGGGCTCACAGGGACATGTTCTCAGTTGCTGCCCCGATGCTTTGAAATTCCCTTNTGGGTTTGGGGTAGGGGTGTGAAGGGGGGGTTGGATGTGGGGAATGGGGAAATGGTATTGGGTGGATTTTGTGAGAGCTTGTGGGAAGGTTTGGGGTGTGTGTGGTTTTTTTATTTTACTGGTTTTATGGTTTGTGAGCTGCCTGGAGCCTATGGGGAGAATGGCATAACAATTTGATTAAATTAAAAAAAAAATCTATTCTGCAGCAGGTGTTGATATGTTAATATTGAACAGTGTGCAGAGGATTCTTCCTTCCCACATGGCTCACTAATGGGGACAATTCAAGAGGGACAGAGAAGTTCTGTATAAATTGTATTTGTTTTTCACTATCTAGGGCTTGTAGAGGGGTGTGGAGGATGGAAAGAGGGAAGCTGTCTCTGAGCAGAGCCAGACAGAACTCTTACCTCCCTGGCATGCTGTCCGAACCTGGGGGCTGAGGAAAAAAAAGAGAGACCCAGGGATTTCTGCAGAGAGGCAAGAAGGAAGTCCATTAGGTAAGCAGAGCAGCAGCAGGCACATCCGTGCATATGCAGGGCTGCCACCTTACTATAAGCTTTGACTGAGAGCACATTCCCACATCCAGGAGATAGCGCATTTTTCTTTTCACCGCATGCTATCACAATGCGTTGTGAGAGAGACTCCATGCGCTTATTTAACAGTGCTTGCATTTGTTTTTGAAATGCATTGGGGAGTGGTCAAAACCTACCTTTACAACAGCGCTTTAGTAAAGACCCGCATAAATGCTGTTGTCAGAATGTCGGTGCTCCATTTGCGTTACAGACAAGCGCATATTTTTGGTTCGGTGAACGCAAGCAGCCACAGGAAAGCACATGGATCACAGGAAGTCCCTCCCATAGGAGGTTAGAGGACACTGAGCAGAGGATTTGCGGGTATATCGGAAATGTATGAATGTGAAAGGCGTATTCTTTAAAATGGCTTAAATGTGCAGAAAAATGATGGTGTGACTAGCGCATGGATAAATTTAAGTGCATTTGGAAATTAGCTGCATTTAGAAATACCAGCATTTTATTGTATGTGTGAATGCGCTCTGAGAAAGGGGTGGGGAGCCAGACTTAAAGGGAACCAGGCAAGAGGACTCTCCTGCCCCTTTCCTATGTGGCCACCTCCCTTTGGATCATGATGATGTCATGACTCTCTGAAGAGGGAGGGGCCACATCAGAAAGAGGGTGGTAGCGTCTGGACAGGGCTCGCAACCTTTTTGTGGGTTAGACCCACCAAAACATTTTAAAAAAATAATCCAGGACCCACCTTTAAAAACTCCAGGTCCAGGAGTGGCTGAGCAGCAGGGCTGAGTGGGAGTGGGTGTGTGTGAGAGGAATCCCAGCAACAGTGGCAGCAGCAGGGGGTTGGTCTCGATCCCAGCAGTGGGGAACCAGAATAAAGTGTCTTGATGCAGCAAGAGACAGAGAGGCAGAGAAGCTGTGAGAACCTTTCCTCTCCTTTCCCTATCCTATCCTTGGCCCTCAGAAGCACAGGTGGCCAGAGTAAGTGGCATGAGGGGACACAATACAGCTGCCCCAGGCCACCCTGGCCCTACTACCAGACTGCCCTAGGCCCCTTCTGAGACCCAGCTAAGACTCTCCCAGGACCCACTGGTTGAGAACCAGTGAATTAGGAAACCTGAATGCAATTGTCTGCTTTGTCCCAGACTGAGTGTTCAATCATGAGCAACTCACTTAGCATCTCAGTGTCTCCATTCCCCATCTACTAAACGTAGGGGATAGTGGAATTTCTCCATGATGCAATGGGGTGATAGGGATGGGTGGCTTGTGAAGATAGAAACATTGTAGGTGCTCAGATACTACTGTGATGGGGATCATATATAGGGTTTTTCTGACAGCAATATGTATGCACTTTGCTCCCTAGATATTGAGGAGGAAGCATTTCCAGAAACGGCAGCAGCACAGTCCAACCACCACCAGGCAGACCTCCAGGACCTCCTGAGCGTGTCAGATCTGGAGTGTTCTCTTTGCATAAGGTCAGTTCTCCCTTTGTTTCCATCATGGTGGTTTTGTGATACCGGAAGCCACTCAGAAGTGGCTCAGGTTTCGGTAATACTACATAATTTTGCAGTGGGCAACATGCAAAATGAGGGCTGCATGCTCAATGGTGCAGGCAGCTAATAACCATGTGTGCTTTATTGCTTTAATAACAGCTGCCATTAACTCTGACTCATGAGTCAGCATTTCTGGTCCACTACTGTTCAGTTCACACAGGAACAAGCAGAGGGGAAGACATGTGAGATGAAGGTTTTAAGTCAGGAACAGCCCTTGGAGCTGAGGACCACTGAGATACATCTCTCAGTAAGAAGATCTGAGAGCTGCATTGACAGAGCTGTGAGGGGGGAGGGGAAGATGAGACAGCACTTTTCCAGACTGGGTTGCTTGATAGCTCAGAGTGGGAAATTTGTGTGACTGAGCAAGCTAACACTCAAACAGAGTGAAACTCGCCAAAGGGTGTGTTTAAAATTAAGTTCATTATCCACATCGCTGTGCCAGTACCTGGAACAGTTATACAACTGTCCTCTTCACCTCTGCTGACTGCTGACCTTATGGCTCATTCCCTTTTATACATGCCAAAAGGAAGGCAGAGTTCTTTACACACAGCAGCCTGGCCCAGAGGCTGCCCCTAGCCTTTGCTGCAAACTCGGAGCCACGCAAGCAGGCACTTTAAGCACTGATTGTGGGGAATGACAGACTGACACAGTGGAACAATGGGGACCCACCAGAGAGGAATTTGACCCAATGTAATTGAAAAATATGAATCTTGAAGTTAGGGGAATATACTAGCACTTGATACCAGAAACCCAACCTAGATCAAGTGGAAAGAGGGGCAAAATGAAAGGACCAATTCATTGGTTAATGGCCACTAGGGTTACCATCTCCCTTTGGGCTTTCACCGGGTGGGGATGAAACCACATCAGTGGGAGCTAGGTAAAGGAACTGTGACACTCCTTTCTGGCATAACCGCGCCCCATACACAGCATTGTGAGGTTATAATGCTCCGCAGGGAATAGGGTAATAATTTTGCCAAAAAGGGCTTTGGGGGGAAAGGCCGCGTCATGCCCTTTTCTGACATAGCATCACTTTTTATGGAACATCATGTTCTCATGACACTTTGTACGGGTTGGGACAGGTTGGAAAGGGGGCAGAAAAGTCCCTATGGTTCACCCCATTTATGGCATGGCCATTCCCCAAATACCTGATTTCTCTGGTTACTGTGGACATCCTGGATCACCTGGAGAAATTGGGGCTTCCCCTGGAGCCCAGAAACTCTGGGTCAAAACCTAGAGTCTCCAGATGAAACATGGAGAAGTGGTCACTCTCTCTGCTGACCTCCTGGACATTTTTGAGCAGTAGGAACTGCTTGAGACACTCTGCTCTGTGCTACCTTTGAATATCTACCACTCTCACTTCTATCCCTGCATTGTGTAGTTTGTCCCAAATAATCTGTTACTCTCTGAGGCCCTACTTTTCTTATGAAGGGGAGGCCACTGTTGTTGACCACTGTAGATGGGGTCCCCCAATGTAGATGGGAGGGGGGTCGCCTTATAGAAGGTTAAGTAAGCCTCTTGTTAGTGCTCTGCTTGGTGGACTGTAGCCCTTCTCTTTTGTCCTGTGGGGCAGGATGTTTGTCCTTTGGTAGAATGGAGCCCCTCACAACTCTGGGCTTTGACTTTTCTGGCTGAACAGCAGCACTGTCTTCCTCTAGAGGAAACCTTGCTCTGCCCCTTCCTGCTTGAAGGGCAGTAGCCATTAAGTAGCAATGGGGCTACGTGAGGTGGACACCCCACAGACACCTCACACTCAAAGGCCAGAGTCTGTGGGCCTGTTCTTCCAGGACATAGAGATTTAACTCCCTCAACCTGAGCCCAGACTGCTGATCAGGGAGGATTTATACTTCTAATTAAGTCATAAATCAGTTGAGCATCATTTAATCTAATTAGCTACTAGTAAACAAAGACTGTCCACCTTAACTTTAGTTAAGGCAAGTTGCTTTAGTCATGTGTCACTCAGACCCAGCAGGCACTGGCTAGTGGCTAGGGTCACAGCAGGACATAGCCTTGGCAATATCTCATCCACACAGCATTGCCCAGAATCTTCACAGAGTTGCATCTGGATTGCTGAAAGGTCATCTCATTTTCCTAGAAATGGCAGGCATCTTCCAGAAGGGAGACAGGACAAATAGAAAACGCTTCTTTGCCAAGAGGATCAGAAATGTTACAAGGGAGGTGATAATAATTGCTCTTGTGGCCTTTCCTAATTAATTAGTCCAATTCTCTCTTTACTTAAACTGGATCTAACCTAGATAGAGTGAGAAAATGTCCCAACCTTTGGAGTAGATTTGACGCCTGTAAAATGACTAGCTGATACCACTGGCTGGTGGAGACAGGAGAGCAGAGTATATTTTTCTTACGTAGATCTACCCTTGCACCTCCTGCACTACCTGCTATCCCACCCCATTCCCAGCTCCCCAGATCTGACAATGTATTCTTCTGATCCTCCAGAAGCTCAGCCTAGGTCCCACAGTTTTAACCTGCAAACCTAACTCTCTTCTTTTCTAGCATCTGCTAAGCAAAGTCTGGCAATACTTAGGCAGTGTAAGGCCAACCAATCCTCTATTTTAACATCAGGATTTGAACTCAGGAGTGGCAGGTTAAAACAGGGGTAGGGAGTCCATGTCCCATTGGCCAAATACTGCCTATAACTATCTTTTATTTGGCCCCTTTCCAGTTCCACGAGCTGCCTGGTGGATCCTACTCTTGAGCATTGAAAGAGCATGCTCATGGGGAAGGCAAGGGAGGAGAAATTATGGGGTGGACTCAAGTCTAAGGGCTGGATTTGTGGGCCAGGTCAGTTATCCAGACCTTCCCTTCCCCCACCCTGAGTGCCCACTCACCCATGCCTTTTGTCTCCGCATGCAATCCCCACAACTTTTTACCACATGCATAGCCTGGTACTCCTGCCCTGCAAACCTCTCCTCCTTGATGCCTTGGATAATGTTTCCACTTGGGCACCAAAACAATAGGGACTCTATGGATTGATCACAAACACGAAATACGAGAATTTAAATTCCAACTGTGGACCCCAGACAAAAAATAATAATAAAAAAATTCCTATCCCTGGGTTAAAGCATCCACTTTACTGTACTCTTCTAGTTCCGTTTCACAGCACAAATTCTATTTATTTTTAAGACCTGAGCTTACTCTATTTAAAAAGAAATGAAAGAACCCCCAACTCATTAAGTCAGACATCAGTCAAAAGAGAAAATGATTTTTGTGAGGCGAGACATTGCGCAGAGCTGGGATCGCCTGCTGAATGGTTTCAAGTGCTGGCAATTTTGATGAATATCATGCTGTGCTGGTGAGAGGAGGGAGTTTATATAAGAGCTGGGATTTTCAGCAATGTTGTTTAATGCATGTGCAGGAGGCCTTTGGGCAAGAGCACAGATGGTGATGGGGCGAGGTGTCCTTTTGTGCACTTGACAATAACACACAGTTCTTTATGTCCTTATCAGTCACTTGCCAGCCAACAGCGTTGGTGGTTAGAGGGGCAAAACAGCCTCCTATCTTAACCAGGCAAGACGTGATAGTTTGTCAAAGCCTGCTTTTTGAGCATTTTCCAGAGACAATGCAAGACTTTTCTTTTTGACCAAGCATTTGACAGGTGGGAATAGGGGCTGGGGTGGAGATCTCTAGGGGATAAAGATCAGAGTGGGGGGTCTTTAGGGGATTTTTATGTACTTCTATTTTTATATGGTTTTTATATTGTAATCCACCCTGAGCCTTAGGGAAATGGTGGGATACAAGTTTAAATACATTTCTACCTGTCCAGCTGTGGGAGTAACTCCCAGAACAGCCTAATCCAAGGAATAAATAAATATAAGATATAAATAAAGATAAGATAAAACTCCTGAGAAAGCTCTCCTCGCTTGTACAGGCCAGTGCAGTCTCATTTCATACAGTCAGACATCAGTCCATATATAGTCCAAGGTAGAGCCCTGAATTTTCAGACCTGCTCCTGCAGTAATGACTCCCCCTCCCCTCCCCTCCCTGCTTTAAAAATCCGGCTCTCTTCTGCACCCTTCCCAACTCTGTCTGCACTTAAACCAGTCAGGAAGAGGCTAGGATTGACGTTCCTGATTGCTCACTTTCAGCCCACAGTACCACTCCCTGACTCTTCTCCCCTCCTCCACATCATAGAACTGTGGCTAGATTGGCTGCCGCTTTAGGCTGCTGCCCACAGTTTTATGGCATTGCCTGGGGCAACCCCCAGCTAGGAGTGGAGCTGCAGTGGCTGTCCGCTGAGTAGATTGACCATTGCTCTGCCTCTGGCTGGTTTCCTGGATTTGGACAGCAGATGTCCTGGAGCACCACTAGTGGGGCTGAAGCAGAGCAGGCAGCTCTGCCTACACATCTGGTGGGTCACCTTTAAATGGACTGGGTGTGAAGTGGAGCAGACGCGTGGGTGAAACCTGTGTAAAGCACCCAATGGGGAGGTGATGGAATCACAAAAAACTAAATGGAGTGAAAAGCTGAAGAGTTTCTGTCCCTCTTTCTTTACTTGTAATGTTGGTAGTGTGTGTGCATGCATGTAAGTGTGTGATGGGGTAGAACATATTGGCTTGGAAGGCAGGGCTTGTCCAGTTTTGGCTGCTGCCTCGGGAAGTATGTCTTTTCCTACCTACAGCCTGTTCACTACCTATCCAAAGGGCAGACATGTGTTTGCCAATAATTTAAATCTCTAACCAGTAGAGATAAGTTACAGGTTTTTGGTTCCTGCTTTCTGGAGGGTAGCAAAAAATTAATATAGTAAAGAGTCTTCCAGGTAGAAGACAACTCTCTGGTTCCCTGCTCAGAACATAGTGTCTCGTATTTATGCACACACTGCATTCATTAGTATCACACTGCAAAGCAGACTACAACCCAGATAATCTGTTTCTTGTCCTACTAGTCCCCCACTTTGAATAAATCATGATGCATGTGCTCCTTGCTTACTTGTGACTGCATGTACCCCTCTCCCACTCTCACTCCTGACCATTTTTCTGGTCCCTGTTCTTCTGCAGGATGTTCTTTGAGCCGGTGACTACGCCCTGCGGCCACACCTTCTGCAAGGAGTGTCTGGAGCGCTGTCTAGACCACAGGCCCAACTGCCCACTTTGTAAACAGAGCCTAAGAGAGGTAGGAGGGAGTCTCAAGCATTTTCTAATGGTGGAGGATAGGGAAGCTCTGGATGTTGTTGTTGTTAGCTGCCTTGAGCTGTGAAAACACTTGCATAGTTTGAGCCTGATAGCATTGGCCCTAGCTGGGAAATGTCTGGCAGAGGTACCTCCTTCTCTGATGACTTGGCACTGGCAGGGGCTACCAAAACCTGGAGTTGCTCCACTATGCCACTGGACTCAATGGCACCAGTCAAATGTTTAGTGGCTCTGTGTAGGTTTGGCAGCCCTGCATGCTCTTGGTGCCCAGAGAAGCTCATCCAACTGCTCACCCCGTGGAGACTGGCTACTTACAGGGGTAGTACTGGCAAAAATTCTCCCTCCCAGCGGCCACTTTGGACATTTATTTAAACCGCAATCCAGCTCAGCACTACTGCTGAGGGCCGAGGAAAAGCAAACGGCTGGGAGTGGGGGTGCGCAGGAGCTGGCAGAAGCAGAGTTCTGCAGGCCACATGTCCATACCCCCTTCGTCAGTGAGATGGTCACGCCCCCTGCGCCGGCGGTAGAGAAGGGGACATAGCCCACAGATGGGGTCCCCAATCTGCCAGGAGTACCCCACCAGGGCTGTGGGCATTCCACTGGGGTACCCCATGGTGGAACAGCTCACCACAACCCCTGAGGCAAAATGACCTGCTGTACTGGCACCAGCATACGCCTGATTGGAGCAGGGATACAGCTGGTACAGCCCAATCAAACTCCACCTTCCGCCTGGAGTCCCGGAGGCTGGTGCAGCCCTGCCTACCCATCCTTGCCTGTTCTGCCCTGACTCTCACATCGCCTTCCATGGAGGCTGACATCTCACCTCTGCTTGCTCAGGGCGATGTGAGTGTTGGGGCAGAATGGGCAAGGATGGGTGTGTGGGGCTGCAGTGGCCTTGGAGACTCCAGGCGGAAGGTGGAGTTTGATTGGGCTGTACCAGCTGTATCCCTGCTCCAATCAGGCATATGCTTCTCCATTCAGTTGCTCCTCTTGTCCCTCCTAGGCAGCGGAGCAAAATTTTCCAGGACACCTCCCCCCCCCCCATCCCCCAGGAGGGTCATATAGCAGGTCTGGCGCCAACCCAGTGGGTCTTGTGGTCTTGGTCAATGACCTTCACTGTGAATTAGATCAAGGTCGATTGACCCTGATAATTTTGTTAGATCTGTTGGCTACTTTTGATACCATTGATCATGAGATGTTGGTGACTTGCTTGTGGGATTGAGCTGAAGTGGATGGAATCATCCTTGACTGGTTCCACTCTTTCCTAACCAGGAAGACTCAGTGTGTGGTGTTCGGGGATTGTCCTTTATCTCCATGGGACTTCACGTGTGGTGTCCCGCAAGGTTCTGTTCTGTCTCTGCTCTTGTTCAACGTGTATATGCAGCCACCTGGCGAGATCGTGAGACGGTATGGGGTGTGGTGTCATCAATATGATGATGACATCCAAATCTACCTCTCATTTTCATCTGACTGAGACTCGGCAGTCTCGGTGCTTACCTGATGTCTGGCAGGGATTGGATGACGGTGAACCGACTGAAGCTGAATCCCGACAAGACAGAGGTGATGGTGGTGGGGAGGGCAGTGGATGTGGCGGCTCCCATCATTTATGTGCTCCGCCCTCCACTGGTAACCCAGGTCCATAGTCTGAGTGTGCTCCTCGATCTGCAGCTCCATCTGGATTCCCAGGTGGGGGCTGTGGTGAGGAATACGTTTCACCAATTACATCTGGTGTGATGGCATCGGCTGTATGTTTCAGATAGTGTCAGTGGCCTGCGCCGGGGGCACCCCCAGTGGGCCACTAACCTGGGGTCCGCTCCCGGGGCGCTGTCATGAGCCGCGCCCTCGGCCGGAGGATCAGACCGGACCCTAGGACTCCTGCCCCCAGCACAGCAGACATCGGGCCCCCCGGCAAGCACACAAGGCTGCGGGACAGGGCCCAGAGATGCAATGGGGGAATACACGTCCCCCCCCCCCGTGCATCGTTCAGCGTGTCTCCAGGCGTGCACTGGGGGCTGGGCCTCGGGGACAAATGCCAGTGCCGCAGTTCAGTCCGTGCTGGTGATTGCTGTGGAGAGACCGGCTGACTGAGAGCTAAGTGTACTGCTATTGCTTGTGTTTGACGTGCATCATAGTGCTTGTGTATTCCCCTCCCTTGGACCCAGAGAGAGAGAGAGAGTTGTGTTTTCCTTCCCCCCTTCCCTATTGAGAGTGACTGAGTGATTGGTTGAGTGTGTGCGAGAGTGCTAGCCCCTTCCTGGGTCCCCCCCCCATTCTGTGGTGTGACAGGCCCCTCTGCTTCTACCCTGGGGTTCCCCCCTGGTTACCTCCCACGAGTAGCACATACCTCCCCTGCTCCCCCTTCATTGCGTGGGCTATACAAGGGGTGCGAGTGGGAAACTGGCCTGAGTCCTCCTGCAAGCGCTTGGTGCCCAATGATGATAGGGATCTTGCCCTCTTAAGGGCGCGTGATCCATCCACTATCCTGACAGGCATTTCTTCCTCGAGAGAACACTTTCAAGGGCAGGGCTCAGGCTGGTGTGTGTTCGGGTGAAGCACGTGGAGTGTGGTTGTGGAACTCCCCTTTCCTCCTCCCCACTTCCCCCCAGCAACCCTACCCCCATGACAGATAGTGACATGGCCACCATCACCCATGCTTTTATTACCCCAAGATTGGACTATTGCAACACACTCTACATAGGGCTACTTATGGTGATGGTCCAGAGACTGCAGGTAGTGCAGAATGCTGCGGCCCGTCTCCTTATGGGGATGGGTCGCCATGAGCACATTACACCAATGCTCCAGGCTCTGCACTGGCTGCCTATAGTCTTCCGGGCCTGATTCAGGGTATTGGTTTTAACCTATAAAGCCCTATACGGCCTTGGCCCGACTTACCTGTGGGACCACCTCACTCTTCGTGCTCTGGAGTGGCCGCTGTGGTCCACTGGGAGTGCCCTTCTTGAGGTCCCCCATGTGGCCCAGGGGGCGTTCTTGGTTGCTGCACCTAGGCTGTGAAACTCCCTCCCGGTGGGTGGCCCCAGATCTCCCCTCCTTCTGTCTTCTGAGTAAAGCCTGGTTGTTCCACCTAGCTTTTGGTGGGGGAGATGGGGTGTAGGGTGGACTGGGGGAAGGAGTTGGTTCTGTGCCTTCTCTTTTTATTGTATTGTTTGTTTTTTACTGATTTTATGTGTTTTAATGTTGTAAGCCACCTCAGGCTGCTTGGAGCAGGAGGAGCGGGCTGGCAAATGATTTTATAAAATAAAATAGAAGGGCTGTTATCAGAGGCCTGGGGCCATTGGTCGGTTCCCTCACCTCCCCACATTCCCTCCTCATCCCACTCTCCCTACCGTGCCAGGCTGGAGAGCTGGAGCCATCGGCCCATCCCCAAACCCAGCCATCGGATCGCTTACCTGATCCACTGTTGCCTCTGCCGGCCTGGGCCCCTCACCGGGCTCGGAGCCTCATGCAGGGTGGGCACCGGCCCGCAGCAGCAGATTAAGTCTGCCACCATGCTGACTGCCACCACCGAACGTTCCGCTGTCCCCCACCCCACCCCCGTATGACTGTCTCGACCAGGGGAAATGAGGGAGAGGCAGAGGCTCTGCCTCTCCCAAATTTCCCCTGGCCGAGAGACTGACAGGCAGGGAGGGCACCCATGGAGTGAGGGAGAAGCAGAGGCCCCGCCTCTCCCTCACGCCGCTGGCCCCCTCTGCTGCCTGGTTGTTTCGGCCAGGGAAAATGAGGGAGAGGGAGAGGTCCCGCATCTCCCTTATTTCCCCTGGCCGAGACTGTGACAGGCAGTGGAGGGGGGGCACAGAGCCTCTACCTCTCCCTCACTCCTGCTGGCCCCCTCCGCTGCCTGTCAGTCAGAGTTGGTCAGGGCCCCCGCGCTCGGGGTCCCCAGCTCCTGGCCACTGTCAGACTGGGAGCTGGGAACCCCAAGTGCGGAGTCCCCCAGGAGCGGCTGCCCCAAGCCACCCTGCGGTAGGGCCGGCCCTGGTGCCACGTTCCCTTCTGCCGGTGCAACTTATCCTGGCACTGATGTTTAGGTGGATCACGGTCTTTATTTATTTTATTTATTTATTTACTTTCAATATATAATATCCTACCCCATCCTGCTAATGGCAGCTCATTAACAGCTGTAGAGTAAGCTCCAAGGGCTGCACAGAGGTTGGGGGGGTGGACTTAAGGGCAGCCCTCAGGAAGAAGAAGGTCCAGATAATGGATCTGTGCCATAAATACATCCCCTCTCCTGCCCTCATTCTGCTCCTTTACTCTGAGCTCAGTCTTTCAGTACTTATAGGATAGGAACTGGATCCATGAGCCAAACCAAAGAACTGGAAAGGGGCCATGTAAAAACTAGCTGCAGTCCACATTTGGCCTGTGGGCCTGAGGTTCCCCACTCCTGGTGTAGATAGATTCTATTAGTCCATTTGTGTCTAACCACCACTGTCCATTCCTTCTCCACCCAAGGGTAAAGTTGTTTTACCCTTGGTTGCTGTAGCATGACAAAGGGTATGGCTTAATCCTAACAGAACTGCTAGAGACTAGAGCCTTCTCTAGCTCAAGTAGAAGGAGCTTGGGTTTTTGGAGAAAGGTTGTGGGTTCTGTCACTGCTGTTGACTGAGACATTCCTTAGTCTGAAATTTCCTCTAGCCTCAAGAGAAGGTGGGATATGTTTTTATCTATAGTAGGCTTCTTGCTGCCAACATATTTTTTGTCCAGTGTTTTTTTTTAATATATATATAAATTCTTTTCTTCTCTCCTCCAGTACCTGAAGGCTGGGAAGTATAATCCTACTGTGCTGCTGGAGGAACTCATGTCAGCCACCTTCCCCTCACAGTTGGCAGACAGGAAGCAGGTGCACCAGACTGAGATGGCAGAGCTCTCAAAGTAACCAAAGAACTTGTTTAATAGTGTGTGTCTATGTCTGTGTCTGTATCTGTCTGTGTGTAAAAGGGGAAATCTCTTAAATTGTTTCAAAGGGGTCTTTGAAAGATCATGAGGGCTTCTCAGAGGAACTAGCTCATGGTGGATCAACTGGGTTCCCTTCGTGCATAGCACCCACTATATTGGAGCTCTAGGGCTTAAATCCCCACAGGATTCCAGGAGGTAGTGCTGAGTCCCAGGGGTAAAGCCTGGGGGTGAGGAGGGGGATCCCTCTTGCCATGTCAGTTGGGGTGGGACTGGTGTACCATACCATTAACTTGTCCTGTGTAGCACTCCTGCACCCTGCTAGGTGCATGAGGCCGGTTGGATAGCTCATCTATATATTTATCCCCTAAAATTCAGCACCTGGAAAGAACTGCTCCTCAGCCCTTGGGCTTTAACCAGGAGAGGTGCTGAGTTTCTGTCTCCTTGTTCCTGGAGCTGCTGCTGCAAGAGGACCTGTGGGTGGTTGTGAAGCCAACTCCCCTATCCTTGGTACCCCTTGACCCAGCAGTGCTCATTCACTGCTGATAGAAAGGCATGGGGTGACAGCCACCTACTCCTCTAGATGACCTAATCCTGGTGCTTTCAGGGGGAGAGGGCATAACTTGAAGTGTGACTTCAGAGGTCTAGGTCAGTCACCCTGGGAAACGGAAAACTCAGCACGCCTGTATGGAAATTTCCTGGTAGTCTGAGAGGACGATGAGAGAGACTGAAAACAACAAGGGGTAAGCTCTTAAGGAAGAGGATGATGAGCCACAGAGTCTGGAAAAAACAATTCTTCATAAATGTGTTTTCAGTCTAGACTAGGTTTCTTTGTACCAGAAAGTGCTTTATTTGGCCAGTGAAATTTTCCAGCATGTGTTTTGGAGGAGTCACATGGGACTAAATTTTGGCTAAAATTTGCAGGGGATATTGACCCACATAAACTTTGCCCCATATCTCTAGAATTGAAGGAGGGGGTGGAATTTTCAGGGTACATGTCCCCCCTCTATCATTACTCCCATGGGATGAGATCAGGGTGGGTTATCAGCATGGTTCCTTTGGTCTTAAAACCCATTCATCCCTATGAGAACAGCCCAAGTCATTGTTTCGTTGTGTGTCCTTTGTCCATTGAGCTACTAAAGTCCTGGCTCATGAGAATGTGTCCTATTGGATATGAATGGATTTGAGAGCATCTGATTTGGTGAGACAGAGCATTACTGTGCTGTTCCAAAGTATGCTGACCATGCAGCTGCTGTGTCCCTGCTGAAAATTGAGGTTTCAAAAGAATTTTAATCCTTTCTTTCCCTTCTACAGTCTGACCAAGGACATCCCCATCTTTGTCTGCACAATGTCATTCCCGGGTCTGCTGTGCCCGCTGCATGTCTTTGAGCCTCGCTACCGCCTCATGATGCGGAGGTGCCAGGAGACTGGCACAAAGATGTTTGGCATGTGTATGTATGAGAATGGGAAAAGGTGAGTGATGAGGAACATGAGTGAGAATCCATGGCATGCCTCTCTCCTTGCCCGCACCTCACTCTCTCTCCTTAAGGACGGTACAGTGGTTAGAGTGCTAACTTGGGACTTGTGAGACTTGGATTACATTCCTCATGTCTGCCACAGTTTTCCTGTGGAACGTGGGACATGTTCCCCGGGGCTTCAGTTCCTCATCGGTGGGATGTGACAGCACTTCTCTACCTCACAATGAGGTTGCGATGCTGCTAAGTACACTAAAGATTCCGAGATGCTCATATACTACAGTAATGGGGCAGTTCTGGATCCAGGGAAGTAGGGGCTCCAAGCAAAATGGTAGCGTGAGCCCCTTTCTGACAGGAAACAGAGTCTTCCTTTAGAACAAAGAAAATGTTACTCTTATTCATTTTTGATGTTCACTTAAGTATAACATAGAATCTTAGGACTGAAAGTGACCTCAGAGGTCATCTAGTCCAACCCGCTGTGCAATATAGGAAATCTGCAGCTACAGCATCCCTGACACATGGACACCAAGCCTCTGTTTGAAAATCTCCAGTGAAGGAGAGCCCACCACCGTCCTAGGCAGTTGCTTCCACTGTCGAACAGCTCTTACTGTTAGGAAGTTCTTCCTAATGTTTAGCCAAAAATCTGCTTTCTTGTCATTTGAGCCCATTGGTCAAAAATGGGGGTCCCTTCATTGCAGGCTATGAAAGCCCATTTGTTATGCACATGTTGTTATTTCTAGTTTACTTATGGGTCTCAGGTGTTTGCCCCTCCCCCTGCATTGTCACATACTTTCTACAGGCTGGGGCTCTCCAGGTTTGAGGCCCTCATGATCCATTGTTGTCATTTCAGCTTTATTCATGGACCCCACGATTATGTGCATATATAAAGGAGCCTCACTCAGCTAACCTCACCCCTACTCTCACCCCCTCCAGTTTTTCTGACTATGGCTGCATGCTGGAGATTCAGCACATTGAATTTCTGCCAGATGGGCGGTCCTTAGTAGATACAATAAGTCGGCGGCGGTTCCGGGTGCTGAGACGGGGACACAGGGACGGCTATAACACTGCTGATGTTGAGTACCTGGAAGACGAGAAGGTGAGTGGTGATATGAAAGCTGCTATGTGGTGACCATAGCAATCTCAAAATGGAATGGTCCACCAAATGCAATGGAACAGTCCAAGAGCAGTAAGTTCCAATGTACGAACACATCCTTTCTTAATACACATCGCTGGGACTCTGAATATTCATTTGCTCCAAACATATCTTGCCTGACAACAAACCTCCCTGCTTTATAATATCTGCCTCCTGTAGTTATAACATGCGTGCGTGAGAGAGAGACACTTTGGTGCTTTCTCCTCATTGGCTTCCCTGACACTGCAGAAGAAAGTGCAAAGCAAAATGAAAGAAGTTTCAGAGAAGTGCAACAAACCTGTGTGCCACATGAGCCTGACCATGGTCAAGAAGGGCTCACTTTCCAGTGGTCCCATCAGTCACTAGTGCAGACAACCAACAAGTGAAGGAGCCACTTTGGATCTAGTCCTAAGTGGAGTGCAGAATTTAGTGTGAGGGGTAATGGTGGTGGAGCTGCTGGGCAATAGTGATTGTAATATAATCAAATTTCACATACTCACAAAAGGGAAAATGCCAAATAAAACCACTGTGGTAACATATAACTTTAGAAAGGGGAACTATGTGCAAATGAGGAAACTAGTTAGAGGGAAATTTAAAGGAGCAGTTGCAAGAATTGTCTACAGGCAGCATGGAGACTATTTAAAAACACCATCTTGAAAGCTCAGATTAAATGTATTCCACAAATTAAAAAAGGTAGGAAGAGGACCAAACATCTGCCTGTGTGGCTAAATGGTGAGGTGAAGGAGGCTATTGGAGCTAAAAAGGCATCCTTTAAAAAAATGGAGAGTCCCAATGACTTTAGCATAAGCATTGCTAAAGTAGATGTAAAAATTTAATAAGGCAGGTCAAAAAGGAATTTGAGGAGCAACTTTTTCACTCAATGGATAATTAACTTATGGAATTTGTTACCAGAGGACGTTCGTTGGGCATTTTTACACACACGTTAAAGTTCCAGATTTTTCAATCTTCTGGGCTTACAAGTCCGTAAGTAAGTTCCGGATTCATTTTTCACACACACACACACACACACACACACACACACACACACACACACACGCTGCCCTGAGGCAGTTCCTGGATGCATTCTTCACAGAAACACTGCCCTGAGGCAGCCTAAAGTAGCCGTAGCTGTAGATGTGACAGGCTGCCATGGAAACCAAATGACCACAGCTGCCTGGAGCAAAGCAGTTTCTCAGGAGAACTTCTTACGCACGAATGTTCTGGGGGAAGTTCTACGCAGAAGTTCAAAGATCTGGATGTTTAAGATCTGGGTGAGTGATTTAGACACACCGAAAGTTCAGGATGTAACAGCAAACATGCAGGAGAAATGTGTGTGTAAAAACACCCGTTGTCCTGTTGTCAAGGCCAGTTGTATAGCTGGGTTTAAAAAAGGACGGATAAGTTCTTGGAGAGTAGGTCCGTTAATGGCTACTAAACAAGTAGCTTACGGGATGAACTTACTGTCGGGAGCTGGGAGTGAATAACGGGGAATGGATTGCCTGTTGTGATTGTTGGTTCCTCTCCCATGTGATCAAGATTGGCCACTGTCGGAGGACAGGATGCTAGGCTTGATGGACCATTGGCTGAGCCGCGAGCCAAATGCGGTTCCTTGATTCACAGATGTCCTACAGAATCCCCTTCCCCTCATGGAATCTTCTGCTCCACGTCTCCCAGCACAGAATTTCCAGCCTGTGCTGGGGAGGCAGGAGATTCCACATGGGGAGGGGGTTGAATAAACTCTTGGGGATTCCCTCCCCTGGCTGCATTGGGAGGGTGGGGTGCCAGGGGGCACCCCCCACCCTCCTCAGCCTGGCAAAGAAATATATGTAGTAGTGGCGGCAGTACCTTCGTTCAGTGCTCTTCAGCTGCTCCTTCTGGCCATTTCCTGGTCCCTCCCAACAGGGTGTCCCAGAGCAACGCAGCCGGATTATATCATCTGGCTGTGCTGCTGGGCCAGGAAGTGGCCAGAGGGAGTGACTGAAGAACGCTGAATGAATCTTCTGCCACTGCCACTGCTAGGTGTGTTTATTTGCCAGACTGAGGAGGGGGAGAAGTGAGCCCTGGAGCCCCCTCCCCAATGCAACCTAGAGCGGGGAGATGAAGCCGGGCCTGCACTGAAGCTGGGGAGCCCAGTGCGGTGAGGTACAGTATCGGGCCTCGAGCCTCCCAGACTCCTGCGGAATTTTAAAAAAAATTCTGTGGGAGAATCGGGGCCCTGACCATTGGTCTGACCCAGTATGGCACTACTTTTGTTCTTATGTCTTTGTCTCTGGGTTTGTGCCAGCTACAAAATGTTTTGGGTTCAGTTAATTGGCTTGAGTCATAAAACACTGTCAGGCAGGAATGAGGGAAGCATCTTGCTTGTGGGGATCTGTACGCACACGGGGAGACTGGCTGTCATACATGGGTTCATACGTGGAGCCTGTCTGGGTAGAGAGCAAGACAAGAAGCCTACAGAGGCACCTCTACTGCTGCTGAAGTTTTGGTGGAGGCCAGCAGAATTTGGTGGTAGAAGCCATACACTGAGGATTCAGACAAGGCTGCCCAGCAGGGGAAAGGGCAAAAACGGCAGTTTGCCTTGGGCCTCATGCAAAAGAGAAACCCACAATGATGTAGTGGATACTGGAATAAGGGGGCCCCAAAGGTTTTTCTTAGGCCTTCAGGAACCTCTGAGTGTCCCTGGATTCAGCCATACCTGCACGGCATTCAGTGGGTAATTTCAGACGTTACGCGCTCCCGGGTCACCACAGTGGATCCCCAACCGTGGCGAGTCAGCTAACCCCCTCCCGTGGTCCAGGAAAGCCCCGAACAGACGTGATAGAAGTGGGACCACGGCAAGGAAACAGACGGATGGACCACAGCCTGGGGCAGCACAACAGATGTTACACCGATTCTGGACCGTGTTCAGAAGACGGGAGGCAGGCATGGCCGACTGAGGGCAAAGGTTCAAAAGCACCAAAAGGCAACGCCCACACAAGGGAAATGGGAAGGGAGGGGGAGGAGGGAGAAGAGCGGCTGAGGCGGCATACACAACAGGCACAAGGAGGACACAGCAGAACACAGACCACACACACACACATGCCCGAGTGCAAACACACCCCAACGGGAAAGGAAGGAAGGGGGAGCACACTGGGAAGGTCAAAACACACAGCACCAAGGAAGGGGAGGGGACTGGGCCAGAAACAGGCCAGGACACGGTGAAAGGCACCCAGAACCCCACTGACAGCACAGGGAGCACGGGCCACCCAACAGCAACATAGACAGCCCAAGACACAGGGGTCCCCACAGGGATGGAGCAGGGTCACAGGGGGAGGGCAAACAAGCTGGGGAAGGCACCGGCGCGGTCCAAGGCAGGTCCAGATGGCAAGGATTCCCCTCGCTGATGCAGAAGCATGGCAGGGGATGGATGCGAGCAGGAGTCTGCAGGAAGCACATGCACACCCCCCCAGAGGAAGCTGGGAGGTGCTGTCCAGTGGCCCCAAGTCCTGCACAGTCATGGAGGCACCTAAGGGGTTGGTGTGGGGCTGGGCACAGACACAGGTGAGCGGGCGGCCACGCAAGGGAGGGATACACCACGGGGAGAGCCGGTAGCAGTGTCAGGCAGCAGGAACCAGCCAAAGGGGGGCAGGGCGGGTACGGAGAGGAACACCACAGGCAGCGAAGGACAGGGGGTGTCCATGGAGGGGGCACAGTGACACAGGTGAGTAGAACAGAGGCAAGTGAACCAGTCAGAACAGCCGTGAGGCTGGAATGGCGTGAGCAGCCAGTGTCCCGAGCCAGCAGGGAGGTGCAGGGAGCAGACGGTGGGGCTGTCATCCATCACACTGAAGACACAGGGGGCCTCACAGCCAGCTGCAGGGAATCATGAAGGGGGCTGGGACTGGTTGACCCACCAGGTGCACATAGTGGGGCCACTGAAGCATGCCCTGGTGGTAGCCCAGCCCCACCATGTGGTGGACAATGATGTAGTAGGCCTCAAACAGATCCGGTCCGGCGAGCCCCACCTGAACATCAGCACGGGAGCACACAGCAGCTAGATCCGGTCCAGTGGGCTCCGACAAGTATAGTCAGCAGCAGGGGGTCATGGCAGGTCCCCAAGCTCCAACAGGTGGTAATACACCACCCCACGCGACCGCTGCTAGCCATGGGCCCCATGGATGCAGCAGAAGAAGGAAACAGCCAGAGCAAGGTCCCCCTCCTCCTCCAGACGGGTCGTGAACCCGGCCAGGCCACAGACCAAGAGGGCGGACACGGTCTCTGCCGCGGACCATGCCATATGCGAGCACCTCATCCAGAATGCGCCCACCAGGAAAGGGACACAGGCCAAGCGCCGCTGCATGGAGTCGGCACGCGCTACTGCTTGCCTCATAGCCGAAGTAGCAAAGGCCAGAGCTCAGACTCCCATAGGCACCGGAGAGGGTATCTGGGCAGCACAGGAGCAATTGCATGGCCGGGGAATGCCACAGGTCACATAGGGCCATGATCTCCTGGAAGGTCCAGCTAAGGAGGGTGCCAGACGATCCGGGTCGCAGGAGCCCCAGGGCAGCACTGCTGGCCATGGTCCGATGGGCAGAGGGTCTGAGAAGCAAGGAAAGAGGGGCCCCATGATCCCACGTGGGCTAGGAAGGGAAGCAGGGGAGCTCCAAGGACACGCAATAAGGCCACAGGCCACAACAAGGCACGGCTAACGAGTGATGTGTGGGGAGGGGATCCAGCACAGCTGCAGGAACTGAGTTCACAGAATGTCCAGCAAGCACCGATAGCAGGGAGGTGATGACAACAGGCAACCAGCTGCGGACCACACTGACGGGAGTGCAGGTGCACCCAGGGGAGGGGTGCCATTTGCAGGCACACACCGGCTGGCAAGCGAGCGCAAAAGGCATGAGGAGCCCAGGGAAGGCCACACCGGCACAGCTGAGTAGCCAGCTGGTGGCAGGGCGGCCAGACGAGGGTGGCCAATAAGAGCGTGCTGGAGCCTGCCCCACAGGTGCGTGGGCGGGGCACGGGCAGGAGTGCCAGGCACCGGACCACACCACGTGCACGCTCCACCATGGACATGGGCCAAAGGGCCCATGTTGCATGTTCCTGGACCTAACCGTGGAGTGGCACCATCAGCACACATGCCTCCAGTGGCTTGCCACCGAGCTGCTCCACCTGGCCGCCCACATCAGGGGGTGCCTTGCCAGGACTTCTGTGACTGCCCGGCGCACCCAACATGGGTGCAGGTGCTCCCAGGCCAGGCTCAGGGCCCTGCAGGCGTCTGGGGCATACCAACGGGCCCTGCACCTCGCCCATGGTCGCTCCGCTGTTCTCTGAGAGGCAGCCGCCTGACACAACTGGTGCCAGGCGGCCATGGGGAGGGTGGTACTGCTTGCCATGCCTATGCAAAGGCAGCTCTGGGTAATGCACTGGGCACAGGAATGGTGGGTCGGGGCTGTGGGACAATGCAGAGTGGAGGGCACAATTCTGCATGGACAGGCGGTCCCTATTGCAGCTCGCAGAGCTGGTTGGTCCCCCATACCCATGGTCCAGCACGTGGCAATAGCGGTCTGGGCACTGGCAACACCGGATTACTGCCGGTTCGTGGCGCAGCACTTTGGTGTGGGAGCGAGCACCATCACGGGCATCCTCTGGGACTTCTGCGAGGGTGTGGAGGGCGTGCTACTGGACCGAGTGATCAGATGGTGGATCAGGAGGCTGTGATGGCTGGCTTTGAGGCTGGCAGGTTCCCCAACTGTCTGGGCACTGTGGATGGTACCCACATCGAGATCCTCCAGCCCCCCAACGGGGATGCTGCAGGCACGGGTACCATTCCTTGCAGCTCCAGGCAGTTGTGGACCAACGGGGCTGGTTCACTGACATCTTCACCAGCCACTCCAGTTGCAGCCACGATGCCTGGATCCTCGCCATCTCACCCCTCTGTGCCTAGATGTACCGGGGGGGGGGGGAGACATGGAGATGACCAGGATTGAGGGGGTGTTGATGCCCCCATGCATCCTGGGGGACCCGGCCTACCCACTCCTCCGCTGGCTTATGAAGGCATACCCGGTCCCCAGGACCCCTGTGGAGACGCTGTTCAACTCTCTGCTATACGCCTCGACGATACGCCTTTGGTGCCCTCAAGCAGCGCTAGAGGCGCCTTGCCGGCTGGCTGGACTTCGCTGTGGAGACCTCGGCCCTTGTGATCAGTGCCTGCTGTGTCCTGCACAACATCTGTGAGACTGATGGGGCCACCTTGGCGTTCCCCATGCCCCAGTGGCCACCAGGACCTGTGCCGCTCTATGTGAACGCAGAGAACCCTCAGGAATACTGCTATGCCAAATGGATCTGCGCTGCCGTGGCGAGACATATAGCCAGTGAGCCCGGGGCCTGAGTGCACTGGGCTGGCCCCGGGCCTCCCTGGGTCCCCACCCCATCCGCACAGGCAGGTCACATCACCAGCCGTTCCGACACCTGTGCCCACCCACAGCTGTGTGGGGGCCTCCCTGTGGCAGGTCCCACCTGTCACCGGCCTGCAGCCAATCTGATCCCCTGCCCCCTTCCTGTTACCATGAAGGGTAACCTCCTCCCTCCTGCACTTCCCCCCCCCCTCGCTTGCCCTCCGCTCTCCTCTCCCTTACATCTTGCTTCGTCCCACCACATTCCCCTGCTGCTGTATGCCCTTTAAGTCTCCCTCCCTGGTCTGTGTGTTGCGCGTTGCGTGGCAGTGACACTGCGTGCTCTCTCCATGGCTGGGGATCATTCATTAGGATTCCGCCTGGTGGTTGGCATTCAGTCATTAAGTTTGGCGGTTTCCCAGTGGGAATCGCTTTCATCACGCTTCCGGGGATGGTCCTGTCCCGACCTCCAGAAGCATGGTTGGCTTTGGCCCTACGTTTAATTGACCGTAGTGAACATCTGGATGCCGCTGATCAGACATTCATGGCTCTTTGGCTGCACCGCGGGATTGACCGTGGTTCACTGTGGTTGACCGTGGTATTGTCACGTCTAAAATTACCCAATGGTACCCAGAAGCTCTGGTGTCCTGAATGCCTGCAGAAACAAAGGCTGTTGGCCTTATTGTTGGGCTGGCCTTGTTCATACTTGCATGAAGTGGAACCCACTTATATGAAATGTTCATATCTCTTTTCTTCTGTCTTCACTCTTTCCCTGAAATGTCTTGCCTTCTCTTTTCTCCCTCACGTCCTCCTCTGCTTTCTGCTACTTCTCATTCTTCCCCGTCCAGGTGGCAGGGGAGGAACTGGTTGAGCTGAAGCGTCTGCATGACTGCACGTACCAGTTGGCACAGAGGTTTTATGAACACAGGGATGCCACCTTCAGACAGATCTTGATGCATCATGGACCCCTGCCTGAGAAGGAGGAGGACATCCAGGTAATGAGGGCCACTCCCTCTAGGAACCTACAGAAAAGGCTGCCTTCTGAGACTGCTTTCACACATTTCTAGGGAAGCATGGAAACTTCTATCAGAGCAATTGCAGCTCTCTTATGACCAGAATTAGTGCAGCAGGTGAGAATGCACTATTCTGCTTTTTGCTACACGAATACTCACTCATGATAGGGTCCCCAAATGGTGCTTATACAATAACAGGTGCCCTTGCAGCATAAAAGCAGAATTAGTTTCTTTTGGGCTTCTCGCTATGCTTCAGAATCACTTGGCAAGATTGAAAATCCCACCCCTATTCTAACTCAAGCCATTGAGAGCCAGAAGGTTTCAGTGGTTAGAGCAAAGGATTTAGAGTGGAGTTCCAATCTGGACTTGGCCACAAGCCTTCTGGGTGTCCGTGGGCAATTTTCTCTCTCCCAGCTTCAGCTCCAGAATGAAAACCAGAAATGAAACATTAAAGAGAAAAAAAATAAAATAAAACATTTTAAAATTCAGGCAATTCAGTTCCCAGACAATAATTTAGAGGTGGTATCTTTGGAAATCACTAAAAAAAATGTAGGAAATGTTCTAAATAATTAATATATATATATTAAGTGCTAAGTGGCTGAGTTGAGAAAAAAGCATTAAAAATAAGACCAGGCAAGGATTTTCTCAAAATAGCTAAAGGGTGTGGGAGTAATAGACTGGACAGGAGACATTTACTCGTGTCTTGCCTCTGGGGCAACTACCCAATAGCAGGAATCTTTCAGGAAAGTGCTGTTGCTGAGTGTATGCTGGAAAACAAAGCAAACGTATTGGATAAATTATCAGTGGTTGTCACTGTGGTGGACCCACCCAAGGTAACCCCATTAGGGAGCCTGTGGTGCTGTCCTTTTTCTTTCATGCCTGACTGAGATGTACACTCTGAAAGGGTGTGAGGGAGAGTAGTTCTGGGTTCGGGTGCCAACCTGTTCACAAGTTCAACTCTTTGCTCTGCTGGTGATCTCTTGAGTAACTTTGGGCAAGCCATATAGAAAGGGATTATTTGGGTTAGCCAATTCAGTTTTAAATAACATTCTTAGGTCATGTCCAGGGCCTCGATTCTTCCGCGGAATTTTTTAAAAAATTCCGCGGGAGTCAGGGGCCAATTCTGCGCCTCGGCGCGATTTACCATGCGGGGGGGG
>QEPC01011131.1:4346730-4376854 GCA_003113815.1 Sphenodon punctatus
GGGGTGCTATGGTGATGGTGGGGGGGAGGGTGTATCTGGCTCTCCATGGCAAGGGGAGCTGGGGGGTGGGGGTGGGATGCCAACCTCTGGTGGCAGCATGAGGTTTGGATGAAAAGGTAGGTGGGAGGAAATAGGGGTAGGGTCTCTGGTGTTGACTCCTGGTGGCAGCAGGGGACACAACTAGAGGCAGGGGGTGGGGGAGGGAGAGGGAATATGGGTTCCGGAGGCAGGATGGGCAGCCTAGAGGTTGGGGCTAGGAGGTAGCGGATGGGAGGAAGGGAGCAGCTATAGGGGTGGTTCTGGGGCGAGGACAGTATGGTCCTTGGGGGCAGGTGATTCAGCCTCCCAGGGGACCAAGGTTCCTGGTGGAGGTTAGGAGGGTCACCCCCCCACAAGGATGAGGATGGCTCAGGGTCCAGGGTCCACCTGTGGGGGGCTGATGCTGTTGAACGCAAGGTCTGTAGTGAACAAGGCCCCAGTTATTCGGAATCTCATCCTGGATCGGGTGGCAGACCTTGCGTGCATCACAGAGACCTGGCTGGACGAAGGGACTGGACCAGTTCTGGTGGACCTCGTGCCGGTCGGGTATGCTGTGCAGCACCAGCCTCTTACGGGGGGCTGGGGGGAGGTGTAGCTATTATTTTTAGGGAGGACTGGCCAGTTAGGAGATACCCAGTCCAGGAGATTCCAGGTGTGGAGGTCCTCCATGTGGTGTTTGATTTTGCTGGGGGCAAGCTTGGGACGTTGTTGGTATACTGGGCCCCTTCCTGTCCTGCTGCATCCCTTGCCACTCTAGCAGAGCTGGCCTTGACCTGATCTTCTGTTCTGGCCTTGAGGCAGGTGGTCTGTTAGTGGGGGATGTGAGATCTGTGCCCTTGTCATAGACGGACCATTATCTCCTGCAGACCAGCCTCCTAGCACACCCCTCCCAGAAGGGGAATGGACCAGTTAGGTTGGTCCACCCTTGGAGGCTGATGGAACCGCAGCGGTTCCAGGAGGCTCTGAGGGAGTTATCTCTGGAATCTGACGGTCACTCTGTCGATGTGCTGGTACAGCATTGGAACATCTTGCTGGGGGCGGCCATCCATCGGTTGGCTCCGAGACGTCCTCTGCCCCTGTCTCATTGCCACAGGGCCCCATGGTTTACTGAGGGACTGCGGTGTATGAAGCGGGTAGGCAGGAGACTAGAGTGATGCTGGCGTCGGACTCGCTCTGAATCTGACTGACTTCTCCATAGGACCCATTTGCGGTCCTGTGTTGAGGCTGGGAGGACAGCAAAGAAGGAATTCTTTGCTGCCCTCATAGCGTCTGCAAAATCGCGTCCAGCGGAGCGGTTCTGGGTGATGCGGGGGCTGGTCAGTCCGGCCTCCCTCCGCCCAGAAGGGACTTGTCCCAGACCCGCTGTGAGGAGTTTGCCACCTACTTTGCAGACAAGCTTGCTCAGATCCAGAGTAGCTTCGACACCGGGTTGAATGCAGTAGGAGAGGAGCGTGAGATTATGGAGGCACCGTCTGGTCAATCTTTCTGGGAGGAGTTTCAGGAAGTGACGCTGGCCGATGTGGTGGCTGTCTTGGGGTCTGTTTGAGCCACAAGTTGTGAACTAGATCCATGCCTGTCCTGGTTCGTAAAAGCTACCAGGGAGACATTGGGGTCGGTTCTGGTGAGGGTGGTTAACGTGTACCTTTGGCAGGAAAGGTTGTTGCCCAGTCTCAAGGAGGCTGTGGTGTGCCCTCTGCTGAAGAAGCCTTCGCTAGATGTGGACGCACTCACCAGTTACCGTCCTGTCTCTAATCTTCCCTTTTTAAGGAAGGTTATTGAACGGGCTGTGGCTCTGCAGCTCCAGGCGCATCTGCACCGTATTGGTGTCCTTGACCCTTTTCAATCTGGGTTCCACCCTGGCTATGTCACTGAGATGGTGATGGTGGATTTGGTGGACGATCGCCGGAAGATGGATGCAGGATGCTCTACATTCTTGATCCTGCTAGATCTCTCGGCCACTTTTGATACCGTGGACCATGGACTGCTGCTGAGATGGCTGCGAGACCTGGGGAGGTCTGGACGGGACTGTCCTTGGGTGGTTCTGCTCATTCCTCTCGGGGAGAAGCCAGCAGGTGGTGCTGGGAGCTGAAACATCAAGCCCCCGAGCCTTGACCTGCAGCGTTCCACAGGGTTCAATTCTGTCTCTGCTTTTGTTTAATGTATATATGCAGCCCCTGGGGGAGATCATGAGTGGGTTCGGGGTGCGATGTCACCAATATGCCGATGATACTCAGCTGTACCTCTCATTTTCGACCGACCCAGGCCCCGCCATCTCGTTGCTTTCCCAATGTTTGGATGCTGTGGCGGATTGGATGCGGCAGAGCAGACTGAAACTCAATCCTCATAAGATGGAGGTGATGGTGGTGGGTAGGGCGAGGGAGGTGCTGACCCCTCTGATGGGGGGGGGTCTGCCCTCCCATAGCCCAGCAGGTTCGTAGTTTGGGGGTGGTTTTGGATCCGGGCCTCCGTCTGGATCAGCAGGTGGAGGTGGTGGCTAAAGCCGCCTTTCGCCAGCTGTATCTGGTGTGGAGGCTGCGCCCATACATCTCTGGGCCTGACCTGGCCACTCTTATTCACGCCTTCATCACCTCGAGGCTAGACTACTGCAACACGCTCTATGTGGCGCTTCCCTTGGTTCTGATTCAGAGGCTGCAGCTGGTGCAGAGTGCGGCAGCCCGTCTCCTTATGGGGATGAGGTGACGGGAGCACATTACACCTATGCTCCGCACTCTGCACTGGCTGCCTATAGTGTACTGAGCCAGATTCAAGGTGTTGGTGTTGGTTTATAAAGTCCTATACGGTCTGGGCCCCTCATAACCTTGGGGACCACCTTGCCTTCCGCGCCTCAGGGCGGCCCCTGTCGTCTGCCGGGGGCGCCTTCCTGGAGGTCCCCCATGTTAAATGAGGGGCCACAATGGAGAGGGCATTCTCAGTGGCCAGGCCGTGGCTTTGGAACTCCCTCCCAGAGGAAGCTCGCCTGGCCCTGGGTCCGATGGCTTTTTGCCGAGCCTGCAGGACCTGGCTGTTCACCCAGGCCTTCGGAGGGGAGGGTGGGAGGGTAGGGTAGGGAGGGGAACGTTTGGGGGGGTAGTTTTAATTATTCATATTGTTGTTTTTATGTATTTTATTGTTGGTTTAACTGTTGTGAGCCGCCCCGAGAAGCTGTAGGCATGAGGCGGTAGCCAATAAATATAAATAAATAAATAAATAAATAAATATGGGGGTCACTCAGGCAAAAATTTGTGGAACTTCTGGTTCACATACTGGAAAGGAGAAGATTGCTAACGCAAAGATTCCACTTTTCTACTGTCAAGGCATTGTGCTTNGGGGGGGGGGGGGGGAGGGGGGGAGAGCACCTCCAGCCTAATGTTGCACATTCCACGAGGCACAGGGAAGAAAGAATTTGTGTAATTAATGATTTATCACACTGCTCTCCCCTAGCTGCTCACTTTAACTTGGACAGGCCTTCAGCTGCCCAGAAATGCTACAGCTGAACAAGAAGGAAAAATAATAAGATGGAGGTGTCTTTGGTTGGAAGCAAACCCGCCCACTGAATATATGTACAGCCAAAAAATAAATTCCCGTCAGCAATGAAAAGGCAATTTAAAGGCACCATTGGAGCTGTGTGAATGGAATCTGCCAGCAGTATCCTCGGGAGAAATGGCCCCCATTGTTTCCTTGAAATGGTCTGTGCTGTAGCATTAAGTCAATCACAGGCTTTTACTTCCCCGGTGCTGCTCACAGTTCTGTGCCAAGCAGACTTGGCGCTGCAATCAGACAGGAGCATTTTGTATTATTCTGTGGCTGAATCATTTCCAGTGGCTGCAGTTGAACCCACCAGCTCCCTGGCCCTTCTCAGCCTCTGGCTTCCTCCTGTTTGTGGACAGGAAGATGCAAAAGATGCAATCTGCTCTAAGCACTACTAAGCCTCTTCTCAAAAGTGCAGTCTGAGGAGACAGATGAGGAAGATTTTCCAGGCAAAAAACCAAAGTCAATGAAATGACCTTCTTTAATAAGGAAAAACAATGAAAAAAATATTGAAAGAGTTCCCCAAATACGGATTGCAACTCCAAGTGGGGTTATGACTTCTGTGGACAGGCTGACCATCCTAACTGCTATTTGCTATACTTTGCATGTCTTTGCTGTGTGGGGCTCATGAGATTATACATAAGTCTCAAAATGAGGTCACACAGACAAAAAGATTGGGATCCGCTTATGATGAAGCAGACCATAGCTCCTTTAAGGCTGGCCTGCTCATCATTGTGGCTGCCCTTGGGAGGGCTTCAATGGGGTGGCTGCAGAACAGGGACAATCAGTATTAAGTTCTCCCCCCAAAAATATCTCACATCCCAAATTTGTCAGATTATCTGGGGCTTTTCTACTTTGGTAACACCCCACCCCTCGGCTTTTGGCAACCAAAACATACCAGAGATTTTTCTATTTTCAGTGAGGGAAAATGTGAAAAACAGAACAAAATTTTCCATTTTGGTGGCATCACAAAAATAATTATATTCCATAAATAGTTCTTTCGGGGGGGAGGGAGGTCAACCAGCTGTTCTTGTGCATTGGAGTTGCTGCTGTCAGTATTTCCTAAATAATGGTGTGAAGCAAATTTATTTCTGGAGTGGAAGCCAGGCACTTGACGTCCCTTGTGCTTGAAAGACTGTGACGTGCGCTGGTACAAATAATAGAATCACAGAATGTCAGAGCTGGAAGGGGCTTCCAAGGCCATCTAATTCAACCTCCCCAACAGACCATACACTGAGAATTGTGAGAGTTAGGAGGAGTGTGATTCCGGAGTGAATGTGGTAGGCTGGGACTCAGTTACCTAGAACTAATTTCTTGCTCTGTCACAGACTTCCCATCAGACCTTAGCCAAAACATTTAGGCCAGCTGTGTATCAAATGCTGCCCCTGGAAGCGCCTACCTTAGTCCTGGAACTATGAACAAGCATTCACCTGAACTCCATGTTTACCATGGGATGATCCAGGGGTTCCTATGTTGGGGGTAGGTACCATGTGGGTTAATGTTTGTGGCAGGGCCAGCCTTACCACAGGGCAACCCCCCTGGGCCTTACTTTTTCTAGGGGCCCTGCAGTGGCCCCTGCTTTCACCAGGGCAGGGGTGGGGGCTCACTCACTTGCAGTGGGACCCCAAACATGACCACGTTTAGGGCCCCACAGAAGGTGCCACCAAGCAGCCACTGGGTCCTACAAACTCTGCCCTGGACCCTAGAAACGCTAAGGCTGACCCTGATTTGGGAGGCCACTGTAAGAGGTAACTGGACCCCTAACCTTATTGTGATGGTTCCCCAGAGGTCTTTACAGATCCTCTGAAGTATTCCTCCCAACATTTCAAGTGCCTATCCTCTGATTTCTGGGTATGTGTTCTCATGGGGATATGCACTTTTGACCTTGATGTTCCCATTTTAGCTTATGGGAGTCTCAGGGTTAAACCACGAGAGGTAGCAACCCTAAGAATAAGGGAAGATCTGGATTGGAAAATCAGGACACTAAATCGGTGTTTAAAAACACTCCCCCCCTTCTCTAGCAGTTGTCTAGCCAAACACCAATCCTTTCACATACTTGCATGTTCCTCTAAGCAAGACAATTCATTGCCACCCAAATTAGATTCAGCAGCTGAAAGCTAATTGCACCAATTAGATCCTACTGAACTTTGGTTTGATGGCAGCTGCAGGGCCAGCTTCTTCCTAGCTTCTTCTAACTAAGGATTTCTTTATTTTATACTGCAAGATCCTCCACACCTGTCAGGTCTCTAGGGGATAACGGGCCAGGAGGGGACAAGGAAAGGGGTAACGGGAGGCAGGGGCTTAGGGGAGGGAAGCATGACAGAGATATAGGGAAGTCAGAGACAGAGAAGTGTGTTCTATCAGGATAACGGGTGGCAAGCTTCACACAATAACCTGTAGATCATCAAAGGGAAATATGAAGAAACAACCCCAGACTTAAGGAGACTCAGGACTAGAAGGCACAAGAAAGGACTCGCAGGAAGGACTGGACTATGGACACTCACAAGGCATGAGGGAGGGGAAGGTTTCCAGGAGGCTCAGGGGAGCAGGACTCTTACAACAGGGAGGCAAACACAGAGAGTGACGGGGCAAAACCACAACAACAGGGAGCCAGTAAACACACAAAACTAGAACCCTCCAAGCTCAGGGCTGGGAGCTTGAGGCCCAGCTGTGACAACACCCCAGCTGACAGGGATTTACTGCTGCTCAGACATGTAATAAGAGACAGTCACTGCTCACGAGATGTTACAGCCTAAATAGGCAAGAGAGAGGGGAAAAGGTGTGATTTGCCCAGGGTCATATAGGAAGTCTGTGGTGGTGCCGCCAGGATCTCAACCTAGATTTCCTCTACGTCCCACCCCATAATGACAAAGACCAGTCTTTGTCTCTTATTTCCCTTTACCTAATTCCTTCCTCTCTTAGGTATTTCCAGTGTATCCATAAACATAAAATTGACTTGCTGTCCCTCAAAAGTTGCCTGTTAACAAAATTAAACTGCTGTCCTCGCAGGCTACAGCAAGTGGTGCTGCAACAACATCTTGCAAGTTCTTTTTCTCATTGGTAGGTTCTCATGAGCATACTAGATCTGGGGTTTTTACTCTGGAGTAAGTACCTCCCTCCACCTCTGTTCTCACAAGCATGGAGAACCAGGGGTTAAAAACTTCCCTCCCCTGACTGGCCTTTTTTGGAACTTGTATGGAACTTCCAGCAAGGAGGAAAAGGATGGCAGTTAGAAGAACAGTCATCATTGATCAAGGCAAAGACATTGCGTGAGAAACACATAAAGGAAAAGAGCCAAGATTTTCTTGGAGAGAACAGAGGACTGCAGAAACAAGGGCAATTCCCTGGGCAGTACACATCCATGACCAAGAAAATCACTGGTCTGGTGAGAGAATCCCCAACCTTCATGATGTTAAAGTGTGTTAGGAAGCAGCTACCTCCAAACAAATGGTTCCTCATTTCTTTCAAGCAACACCCTACAAGGTAAGGAACTTGGATCTACACCCTCATTTTCTTTTTCACTCAACATGCTGTGGAACTCATTGCCAGAGGAGGATGTTATGATGGCCAATAGCATAGCTGAGTTTAAATTTTTTTAATTTTATTTTATTTTAAAAATTGGATAAGTTCTTAGAGAATTGGTCTATAAATGACTCTTATTCAAGTTGGTCAGGGGATGATATCTCAGACTGTTGAGAACTGCAGGTGAATAGCAGGAATTGTTTCTCACCATAATGATCCATTGTGCACTTTTCTGAAGCAACCAAAGCTAGGCCACTGCTGGATTAGATGGACCATTGGTCTGGCCCAGGATAGCACTTACGTAAAACCTCCCAACCAGCTCCTATCCTCCCATGCCAAATGCCTTTTTAAACAAAAGGTTTTGTGCCACTTGATGCTTAGGGGACATTTTTGCTCCATTACAAGAAGTGGGATTTTTGCATTGACTGAATCAGGTCTGATGGTGGGGAAGGGGATACAGTTGTACTGGCCCCAAAGCTCAAGGCCCCTCCCCAATATATAAGCATTTCCTTAATACACATTATGGGTAAAATAATAATTGCAAGCAGCAGATGTGTAAATAAAGTACCAGTATGGTCTCCAGAAATTGATTCCAAAACTTCTGACAGGGGTCTGTCCAGCTACCAGGATGTACCAAGGCCCCAAATTTTTCTTGATGGGTCTGGACAGAATTTTTGGCGTCAGGGTCATTTTTGCATATTGTAAAAACATGTTGAATTCTCAGAATACAGAGTCATTTTTGCAGTAATTGAAGGTGTGGGTGGGGCTTCCAATCCAGAGGTTGGGGGAATGGCTTCTGCCCCTCTTTAGGCACTTGAAACGTTGGGAGGCATGTTCCAGTGAAGATGTTGATTATATGCATTGAAAGAGGACCTCCAATTTCATTAATCCAACCCTGGGATATGGTACTGGTATCATCTGCATAAGGTACCTGCAGCCCTGTTTTCTGATTCTGGTGGCTGTGCCTCTCCAAAGCCTCGGTGTCAGCAGCAGGCCAGGCTCAGAGACTGCTGCTCTTCCATTCATGTCAAGAAGTGCCATAAACCCAGGGGCCTCTAGGCACCAGGGGGCTGCTGCCTGGCCCAGTGGGGGCAGCCCCGTGCCTAGACTGGGCTGGAGGAGGCCTGGGTGCAGGGCACCCCCCACATCAAGGGGGTTCTCCATCTCTCACCTGCTGATTGGACTAGGAGATAAAGCTGTTTGTTTACAAACAACTCCCCATTTGAGGGATCAGAAGGTTGTTTCCTTGTAAAGAACGCTATTCGAGATGGCTCCTAACATTCTCACAACTGGGTTGTGCATGCTCACCATATTCAAATAATAGACCATGTGATGGTCTTGACGAGCATCTCTAGTATAAAAAGCACTCTCTCCCTCAGAATGACAGTTCCTTCCAACCTGTTCTAGGAAGATAAGAAAAAAATTCCATGCGGGCCTGGAAGAGTGTTAGACCCCTTGTTGAATGTTAGANCTGCTGGAGCTATATAAATGTTTGTTAATAATAATAATAATTAATAATAAATAATAAGAGTGGGTGTTGTGATAATGTTAGAAGCCATTTCGAAGAACCTTGTTTACAAGGCAGCAACCTTCTGTTCTTCTAGTGACTCCGCACAGGCCGTTTTTACACAGCTCCGCTGGTGGGGTGTCCATGGGCTCGCTGGTGAGTGGGTGGGGCATGCACACAGCCGCACATGCATCCCCACTCACCCCCCACTCATTTGCACCCATGGAGCAACCGCCGTTTCCCCCGGTTGCTGCATGTGTGGGGACAAGTGGGTGGGGGGAGGTGAGTGGGGATGTGTGTTAGGTGGGCACGCGCATGTACCCCCACTCACCGCGGGTGTGTGCGCCGTGTCGTTCACACAGGACTCCCCCACCTATGAACACACAGAAATCTGTGTGTAAAAGGCCCATGTAAAAAGGACCACATTCTCACAACTGTCTTATACTATCTTAGGTAGGAATTTGGGATGTAAAGCAATATCTATTCTGTCTTGGAAAATCTGCAAATATGGTTCTGAGATTATTATGGCTGCTATTTCACTAACTCTTCTTAATGAAGTTATTGCTAACAGGAATAATGTCTTAAACCCCACACCACATAACCAGTTCATTTGTGACCCCCATATCATTAATTCATGCTGTCCCAGGGGCACAAATGAAATGGTTATGGATGGGGTGCAGCGTGAATTGATTATACGGGACGGGGGTGAAAATGAACTGGTTATGGGGTCGGGGCAGCGAATTGATTATGGGGGCACAACTGAACTGGTTATATATATGTCGTCTCTTTTCATGGCATAATGCACTTAATAGGCTGGCTGCATTTTGGGTGTCTTGTGTGTTTCGTAGCAGCACCCCTAGGCCTGCCGGTGGGACACACAGAGGGGGGCCCATCTTGACTTCTTGGCCAGGGGCCCATTCCACCTTAGCTATGCCCCTGGCAGGCCTCCTTCCCCTCCCTCTCCTTACATGCTGAATAAATTACCTTGCAGATTGCTATATCTAATTAAGACACTTCATACGGACAATGTCCTTAGGGTGAAGATGCTTTTTTAACTAAGGAAATCCCAGCCCAAATTGGAGTCAGGAAGAGTTGTACTTTGGCACCCAGTTTATTTAATTTCTATCTTAATGATTTAGTTCCCAGGGTTTCGGCACCTGAGCAAGTTCCACCTAAGCTGGCGGAGCAGGCAGTGGCAGTGTTGCTATACACTGACGATGCGATGATTCTATCCCAAACTAGGGTGGGACTAGATAACCAACTAAGGGAGATGGTGACATTTTGTAGAACTAACCAATTGCAGATAAACTACAATAAGACCAAAATCATGATGTTTGGTAAAGGTAGGAAAAAACACCAATGGAAGATCGAAGGGGAACTGATTGAGCAGGTCAATCATTATAAATATTTGGGGATAGTATTTACCAATACTGGCAGTTGGGTGGCTCAGACTAGATTGGCCTTGAATAGAGCAGCTGGAACTGGGGCGGCAATTCTTTGATATTTTTCTAGGAAGGGGGTAGGCCGTGAAATTATGGCAAATAAGATCCTGGATGCTAAGGCAGCCTCTCAATTGTTCTATGGGGCATCGGTTTGGGCAGTGGTCCACCCGTATAATTTGGACAGGGTGCAGAATGTCTTCCTTAGGAAGCTATTGCAATTGTCAATAGGGATACCAGCTGCAGTGGTCAGGATAGAGATGGGGAAAATAAGTTGGAATCAGAAACAATTGAAATTTGCCTCCTCACTATGGTTGCGGGCGGTGATTTTCCCCCAGATGGGTTTATTTCCGCTATTGGCCAAAGACACCTATCAGCCTGGGACTGAACAATGAGGAGTAGTGTAACCAAATTGGGGCTTTCTGCTGAATATCTGAAAGGTATAGGCCATCTGGCAGTGAAATCTGAGCTTTTTGGAAGGATTAATGATCTGGCTTGCCAGGAGGATATGGCCACAATTCAGGAAAGTCCATCTTTGGGAATGTATCGCAATCTCACCCCAGATGTAGGGCAGATTGCAAATTATTGGAAAAACAGAATGTCCCCGGCCCTGGGGGGTAAATTTCTTAGGGCCAGGTTGAATGCCCTGCCCTCTAAGATTTTGGAGGGTCGTGGTAATGGAATTCCCTTCGGGGAACGCTTATGTCCCGTTGACCACCTCCAGGCAGAGATGGTGACCCATATTTTAATTGACTGCCAATTGTATAGCTGGATTAAAGTGTCAATGTTTGACAATATTCTTTAAAAATATCATGGTAGGTCTAGTTTTGAGTTGGCCCAAATCTTGCTTGCGGATCATGCCTATGAGATCTCCTATGCAATGGCAAAAATTTTGTGTAAGGCATTTACTATTAGAGGTTGTCTTATAAATTTTAAAATCCATGAAGGTTAGACTCTGGGAGTACTAAGGTGATTGTACCTTAGTAGACGTATGAGGGAGACTTCATGGAGTACCTTATAATGTTAATGGTCTGATGGGGTAAGATCATAAATTGTTATGTGATGGATGGGTAATTTTGTATGATGGACAGTTTAACTATCTAGGATAGTTATTATTATGGTAACTCGTTATATTTATGTATCTTGGTTTGGTAATAATGCCTATAAGTATTTTGTTGTTGCTATAGTCAGAGATTGACATAAAAGTTTTATGGTGATTTTGTTTTATGAGTTCATGCTTATGTCATGTTTTGTATTTTGATAAACTGGGTTATGGCTTTGCTACGCCCAAATAAACTGATTTGATTTAATTTGAATAAATTACCTCAGTCGTTCATTTCAGGTGGAAATGGATTAACCAGGGCCCTCAAAGGGGTAAACATGAACACTGGGGGTGATTTCAGACGTTACGCGGTCCCGATTCACCACAGTGGATTCCCGGCAGGGGTGAACCGAACAACCACCCCTCGTGGTAAAAAAAAAGCCCAGAACAGATGTGACGGGACCAGGACCACGGCAGGGAATTGGGCCGGTAGATCACGGGCCGGGGCAGCGCAACAGACGTGACGCCGATTCCCGGCTGTGGTCAGCCCGTCCTGGCTGCTGCTGCTGTCCCTCCACCACCTCCAGGTATAGCACGACCGCCTCCTCCCCTGCCCATGCCTCTACCGCCACCTTCTCCTCCTCCCTTGCTCTCTCACCCTCTGCTTGCCTCTCCCTTCCGCCTCACTCCATCCCGCCCCGTCCCCCTGCTGCTGTGTGCCCATTACATCTCCCTCCGTTGCCTGTGTTGTTGCTCATTGCCTGGTGGCAGCGCTGCATGCTTTGTCCCCGGCTGGGAATCATTTCGTTTGATTCCGGCTGGTGGTTGCCGGCCAGATGTTACTTTTTGTTGGTTCCCATTGGGAATCTCTTTGACCACGCTTTTGGTGATGGTCCGGCGGGGAGCTCCGGAAGCGTGGTTGATTTTGCCCCCATGTGGGTATTGACTGTGGTGAACATCTGGCGGCCGCTGAACAGACGTTCAGGGTGCTTTGGCCCCGCTGCAGGATTGACCATGGTTCACTGTGGTTGAGCGTGATCTCGTAACGTCTGAAAATACCCTGGGACTGAAGGGTTAGGGGTAATGAAGCAATGGGGACAAGCCCCTAGCCAGAGGAGGGCTAAGGTGGAGGTTTCCCCAGCCTCTGCTAGGAAGCAATCTATAACCAGTCAACAACAAAGGAGTATAGTGCAAGGAGTCTACAGACATGAGAATGAGGTTGCCCCTAAACTGCACAGGATGTGCTTTAGAGTATAACCAAACTGACTGAAGCTTTACTGACATAATAACCCTCCTCACGCACACTCAGGACCTTTTGGCTGCTCCACTTCTGTTAGGGTGTTTTTAAACAAGCAGTGCTGGGGGTGGGAGACTATGTTTGCTGAGTAGTACAGCTGCGGAGAACCCATGCATGTGGGGTGAGTGGGGTAGGATTCTAATGGGCTTTTTCTCTGGTGCACTGTGAGTGGCCATGAGTGGGTGCTGCATGGGTCACAGGAGTGTTCCTATACCCACACCACCTTCACATGAGCAGTCGGGTGGGTGGCTTATGGGTGGCCAAATGTGCTAGTCTTATTTAAAAAACCCATTGAATTTGTCTATTAGGGCTGTGCATGGGTTCAAGATAGCTAGACTGATCGATCTATAGATCTTCTTTATTTGTATTAACATAGTTATAACTAAAGTAAACAGGTAAAATTAACTTAAAATCAGTAACATGATTCACAATCAAAACTCAGAATACATATTACAACAAACTGAGAGTAACACCTTAACATAGACTTTAAACAAAAATCATCCCTAGGTCATTCATCAAAGTATTTCAACAACAGACTATGGCATCTAACCAGGACCCAGGTACAATCATAATAAACAAGCATATAATCAGAAGCTCAGAATAAATATTACCAAACCCAAGATAACCACATATCGTCCACATTAAACGATTACTATCCAGTAATTATTATTCTTCCAACAGTTTTTGCCTGCGAATTATGGCACCAAAACAGAAACGAGCTACCGCTCTCGAGCAGCTAGTGTCAAATGGAGACAGTATTTTCCAGAGTAGCTTATCCCTAGGCAGATTTTGCAAATTATTCAGAAACTCACCCAGGAGGGACATCCGGAGATCACCGTAAGCCGGACAACACAGCAGAATATGAGCAACATTTTCAATTTCTCTCTCATTACAGAGTAAGCATAACCTATTCTGTCTTGGTATATACTTATACCGCCCCTCAGATAAGGCAGATGGATTAACCTCACACCTAAATAAAGTGAAGGCCTGCCTAAGGCGAGAATCCTTCCATTGAAGCAGATAACTCAAAGGAAACAAAGAGGGTTTTATAGAATGGAAGTTCCCAGCGACCCTTTGCGCCACCACGTCAGAATTGCTTCTCTGCAGCTCCTCGTCAAGTATTCTCCTTTTAATTATAGACGACGCCCCCTTAAAGCCAAGTGGAAGGAGATAAATTTTAGAAAACCCCAGTTTGGCCAATTCGTGTTCGACTAAGTGAGCCCATTGACTGGGAGCCTCACTAACTTGGATCAGTTGGATAGCTAGACAGCCATCTGTCAAGGATACTATAGCTGTGGATTTCCTGCACTGAGGAGTGGGTTGGACTAGATGACCTCTGAGGTTACTTCCAACTCTATGATTCTATGATTTGTATCTGCATTTGTATTTGGGTTTTTAATATTTGCATTTGTCTATTTGTATCTTTACATATACATTTCAGATTTTTCATGTTTGTATTTGTACCTTTCACTGCATTTTCCCTATCATTGTCAATGTGGAAAATACAGTGAACACAGGTCTCTGCATATGGGTTATTTTGGCATAGAAGTGAAGTGAGGCTCTGCCAGTTTGACAGGCCTATAAGGAAAGGAAAATACAGTCAAAACTGCTGCTAAATCTGCTACCAGTGTAAAAAGGGAAGCACTGGTTAGGGGGAGTGTGGAGAATACTGCTAGCTCAGTTGGGAGATAGTAGGGATGTGCGAACGCGGTTTGGCCATTCTGTGTTTGGCCCAAACTTGGCCCATTTGGACGGCCGAACCGAACGGCCGAACTGAACGCGGAAGGGCCGAACAGTTCAGCTGCGTTCGGGTGAGTTTGGCGGTGTTCGGGCAGGAAAAACAGGGCTGGCAGGCCTGGGAGGGGGAGGCAGCTGAGGAGCAAACTTCCTTGCACCAGGGGTGGAGAGACTTGGACTAGCAGCCAGCCTGCCCAATCTCCATCCCTCTTTTCCTCTGATCACTGGCTTTGCAGTCTATGATAGGCCACGGGCTAGACTGCATGGCGCCAATGGGGCTTGAGGTAAGGCGGGTGCAGCAAGTAACAAAAGTCATTGCCCTCCTCTCTTCCAATTCCTTCTGAGCTAGCCACTGATTCTGTCAGCAGGCATTTTCAGAACTCTCCCTCTCCCAGCAGTTNGGCTAAGGTGGAGGTTTCCCCAGCCTCTGCTAGGAAGCAATCTATAACCAGTCAACAACAAAGGAGTATAGTGCAAGGAGTCTACAGACATGAGAATGAGGTTGCCCCTAAACTGCACAGGATGTGCTTTAGAGTATAACCAAACTGACTGAAGCTTTACTGACATAATAACCCTCCTCACGCACACTCAGGACCTTTTGGCTGCTCCACTTCTGTTAGGGTGTTTTTAAACAAGCAGTGCTGGGGGTGGGAGACTATGTTTGCTGAGTAGTACAGCTGCGGAGAACCCATGCATGTGGGGTGAGTGGGGTAGGATTCTAATGGGCTTTTTCTCTGGTGCACTGTGAGTGGCCATGAGTGGGTGCTGCATGGGTCACAGGAGTGTTCCTATACCCACACCACCTTCACATGAGCAGTCGGGTGGGTGGCTTATGGGTGGCCAAATGTGCTAGTCTTATTTAAAAAACCCATTGAATTTGTCTATTAGGGCTGTGCATGGGTTCAAGATAGCTAGACTGATCGATCTATAGATCTTCTTTATTTGTATTAACATAGTTATAACTAAAGTAAACAGGTAAAATTAACTTAAAATCAGTAACATGATTCACAATCAAAACTCAGAATACATATTACAACAAACTGAGAGTAACACCTTAACATAGACTTTAAACAAAAATCATCCCTAGGTCATTCATCAAAGTATTTCAACAACAGACTATGGCATCTAACCAGGACCCAGGTACAATCATAATAAACAAGCATATAATCAGAAGCTCAGAATAAATATTACCAAACCCAAGATAACCACATATCGTCCACATTAAACGATTACTATCCAGTAATTATTATTCTTCCAACAGTTTTTGCCTGCGAATTATGGCACCAAAACAGAAACGAGCTACCGCTCTCGAGCAGCTAGTGTCCAATGGAGACAGTATTTTCCAGAGTAGCTTATCCCTAGGCAGATTTTGCAAATTATTCAGAAACTCACCCAGGAGGGACATCCGGAGATCACCGTAAGCCGGACAACACAGCAGAATATGAGCAACATTTTCAATTTCTCTCTCATTACAGAGTAAGCATAACCTATTCTGTCTTGGTATATACTTATACCGCCCCTCAGATAAGGCAGATGGATTAACCTCACACCTAAATAAAGTGAAGGCCTGCCTAAGGCGAGAATCCTTCCATTGAAGCAGATAACTCAAAGGAAACAAAGAGGGTTTTATAGAATGGAAGTTCCCAGCGACCCTTTGCGCCACCACGTCAGAATTGCTTCTCTGCAGCTCCTCGTCAAGTATTCTCCTTTTAATTATAGACGACGCCCCCTTAAAGCCAAGTGGAAGGAGATAAATTTTAGAAAACCCCAGTTTGGCCAATTCGTGTTCGACTAAGTGAGCCCATTGACTGGGAGCCTCACTAACTTGGATCAGTTGGATAGCTAGACAGCCATCTGTCAAGGATACTATAGCTGTGGATTTCCTGCACTGAGGAGTGGGTTGGACTAGATGACCTCTGAGGTTACTTCCAACTCTATGATTCTATGATTTGTATCTGCATTTGTATTTGGGTTTTTAATATTTGCATTTGTCTATTTGTATCTTTACATATACATTTCAGATTTTTCATGTTTGTATTTGTACCTTTCACTGCATTTTCCCTATCATTGTCAATGTGGAAAATACAGTGAACACAGGTCTCTGCATATGGGTTATTTTGGCATAGAAGTGAAGTGAGGCTCTGCCAGTTTGACAGGCCTATAAGGAAAGGAAAATACAGTCAAAACTGCTGCTAAATCTGCTACCAGTGTAAAAAGGGAAGCACTGGTTAGGGGGAGTGTGGAGAATACTGCTAGCTCAGTGGGGAGATAGTAGGGATGTGCGAACGCGGTTTGGCCATTCTGTGTTTGGCCCAAACTTGGCCCATTTGGACGGCCGAACCGAACGGCCGAACTGAACGCGGAAGGGCCGAACAGTTCAGCTGCGTTCGGGTGAGTTTGGCGGTGTTCGGGCAGGAAAAACAGGGCTGGCAGGCCTGGGAGGGGGAGGCAGCTGAGGAGCAAACTTCCTTGCACCAGGGGTGGAGAGACTTGGACTAGCAGCCAGCCTGCCCAATCTCCATCCCTCTTTTCCTCTGATCACTGGCTTTGCAGTCTATGATAGGCCACGGGCTAGACTGCATGGCGCCAATGGGGCTTGAGGTAAGGCGGGTGCAGCAAGTAACAAAAGTCATTGCCCTCCTCTCTTCCAATTCCTTCTGAGCTAGCCACTGATTCTGTCAGCAGGCATTTTCAGAACTCTCCCTCTCCCAGCAGTTAGTGTTCCTCCCAATCCATTGCCATCCTCCTCCTATTTCACCCATTTCCACACACTAACCTCCATAGTTTCATTTATTTAGATTAGATTAGATAGATTTAGGTGTTGTTTTTATTTTTTACCCCTCCCTGTGTTCTTTCTCCCTACCCTCCATTGAATCCTTCCCTCCTACCTGTATATATCCATCCCTGATTCCCTTCCCCTGTTTTGGGATTTATTTATAGTAGGATTAGATTGATTTAGGTTTCATTTCAGTTTTGTACCCCTCCCTGTGTTGTTTGTTGTGAGCGGTCTGTGTTCCCCCCACCCCATATCTGTGTATAGATAGATAGATATTAGATAGTTAGTAGATAGATAGTTGTAAGAGTTAGCTTAGTTATAGAGATAGTGTGTAGTGATTCAGTTGTAATATTTTATAGTGCATTTGTAGGACTAGGCCTTTGTAGATATTAGATAATATTCCATTTAGTTCCATAGGTTTTAGAATAGTTAATAGCAGTTAGAATTAGTGTATATATATATATATAATATTAGCTTACAAATTTGAATAAATAAAATTTAAAAAATATAAAATCTTCCTGCACGTTCTTTGGGTGGGAGAACTGGAGAAGGGAAGCAGGAGAGGCCAGTCTGCTGCCCGTAAGGCGGGCATGGGGCACATGGCAGAGGAGGCAGAGGCCGTGCCAGCAGAGTGGCAGCAGGCATCAGCAGCAGCCCGAGCCCATCACCACACCCCAAACTTCACAGGCCTGATTTTGGCAGTCAGGCTTCAGAGGCTCCCAGCAGTGGCATTGGGGTGTGGTTCAGCGGTGCCTCCTGCCAGCGTCCTTCACTGCCACGCAGGGCACTGAAAGGCCTGCACTCCAGGAGGCTGTGGCTGTCTCTGCTGAGGCTGCAGGAGCAGGTGCAGGTGCTTTGGGGTCGAATGTTCCTCCAGGGCCACCAATATCCCCGACCCCCATTATTGAGGTGATTCCCAGCAGTCCAGGACTGGTGGATTCCACCCCAGCTGCTAGAGGCAGGCCCTGATCCCTGGGCAATGGCAGCAGGGAGAGGAGCAGCAGCAGCAGCTATAGGGGGCACAGGGAGAGTGGGAGCAGCATGGCAGACCATCAGCCTCAGGGTCCCAGTACTCCCCTTCGCGGCACATCACTCTGATTGGGGACAGTGAGGCAGACACTAGTCCTGCGGAGGAGATGACTGGTGCTGAGGCAATGGCTGTCCCTCTGAGAGTTGTGTCGCCACTATGTTCTTTCCCTCCCAGCAGCGATGTCAGTGGTGCATCACCTGGTGTGGGCCAGAAGGCAGGAGAGGGCCAAAAATCTTCCATCTGGGTGCATTTTAAGTTGGTGCGGGTGGATGATCCCAGGGAGGTGCAGTGGATTTTGTGCCAGAAGGTGGTGAAGCGTGGGCAGGTGCTCACCAACCTTGGCACAACTGCCATGGCAAGGCACCCAAAGGGATGCCACAGTGCTGTGCTGCTAAGTGGGCAGGCAGGGGCAGTGGATGCCAGCGGGTTCCCGACTGCAGCGGCCAGTCATCCGCCTCCATCAGCGGGTAAGCGTCCTGCTCTAACAGCTGCCTCTAGCAGCAGGAGCGGTATCACTGCTAGGAGGGACAGCAACAGCAGCAGCAGCAGCAGCATCAGTGCACAATGGAGGAGCTGGGGTGGGGGCAGCTGCCAAGTCCATCGGCAGCTGCAGGATGTGGAGGGTGGCGTGGCTTTCAACTGAAAGCCACGTGCATGTTGGGGGAAATGATAGTGCTGGATGGGCAGCCCTTCTCGGTGGTCGGGGACATGGGGTTTAGGTGCCTGATTGGGTTCCTGGTCCCCCAGTTTAAGCTGCCCTCGTGCACCACCCTGAGTCGGCAGGTGGTGCCAGCCCTGTACCGGACTTTAAAGGAGCGGGTGAGGGAGAAGCTGGCAAGGGTTGGGGTTGCTACCATCCACTTCACCACAGACCTGTGGTCGAGCAGAAATGCGCAGCACGCCTACTTGACAGTGACGGCACACTTGTGGCAGGACCCGGGGGCAGCATTTGGCAGTAGCAGGAGGAGTCCCGAAGCAGGGTATAGGTGGGCCCTGCTTCAAGAGGAAGTAATGGATGACCCCCCACACCGCTTGCAACATCGAGTCAGTCCTGACCACCATGGTGAGGGAGTGGGTCACGCCAGGTGCGTCCTTCACCAAGGGGTGTGTGGTGACGAACAACGCGGCCAATATACTGAGGGCAGTCCACAAGGGGGACTTCACCAACATCCCTTGTACTGCACACATCCTTCACCTGGTGGCCAGGGATGCTCTGGGCTTGGGGGAGAAGGGGATTGGGGCAGGCACCCTTAGCTCCCTGATCGAGCGGGGGAGGAAGCTGTCCGGTTTCCTTAACTGAAGCCTGAAGGGCAGCAACTTCCTCTAGACGAAGCAGGCTGAGCAATGCTCCCCAGTGCACCAGCTGGTGCAGGATGTGTCCAACCGGTGGAATTCGACCTTCCTGATGCTTGAGTGGTTTCTTGAGCAGAAAGCCGCCTTGCATCAGGTCCAACTGGTGACGGACAGCCGGGCACCTCCAGGATATAATGGGGTGGAATGGGAGATCCTGGCTCACACAGTCTCTGTACTCACACTGTTCCTGGCCGTGACAGAGACCATATTTATTTATTTATTTATTTATTTAATGCATTTATACCCTGCCCCTCCTGCAAGCAGCTCGGCCACCAGCTCCTCCATGGCCACCATCAGCCAGGTGACCCTTCTGGTCCAGAGGCTCCTCAGGAGGCTGGAAGAGATTCTCCAGAGGGGGGGGGATTGTGGGCCTCAGGGCAGGAAGCTGGCGGATGAGGCGGTTGACCGGGTGCAGCAGCTGAAGGAAGGCTGAAGGCGCGGTTCGATGAGCTCCTGCAGCAGGTGGAATATGTGTTGGCAACCATGCTGGATTCCAGGGTTAAGGGGAGCATGGCATGCCAGACAGTCCTCTATGGGCACTGGAAGGGTGAGCTGGTGGAGAGGGTCCAGCAGGCAGAGAGGGCTCTGGACAGTGCGCAGCAGCAGCAGCAGGACATCCCTGGGGATGGTGGGAGTGGGAGCAGCCACCCCTTTCAGCTGGCAGGGTCTATCCCTGCCCCCAACCCTAGCAGTAGAAGCACCAGCAGCAGGCTGAGCAGCAGCAGCTCTTATGTGCAGGGCACTCTGTCGAGCATGGACTCGTGCACAGCAGGGCAGGCAGCATGGCTGAGGGTAGTGGTGGAGATGGTGCCAAAGGACAGTTACGTGAGGGAGTACGACAGTGCCTCAGCAGCAGTGGAGAGCTATCTGGAGGAGGAATCGCACATAGAACCCAGCAGCGATCCCTTGGCCTACTAGGCTGGCAAGACGAATGTGTGACCGGCCCTGTCCAAAGTGGCAAAGGATCTGTTGTCCTGCCCACCAACGAGTGTCCCCAGCGAGTGGGTGTTGTCTATGGCGGGGGACATTTTCTCTACGCACCGACTGAGACTGGGGGCCAAGTTGGTTGAGCAATTGCTGTTCATTATGGTGAACCTTCCGCTGCTGGGGTTCCCTGAGCTGCCCCTGGACATGGATTGATGGTGCAGTGGCACACGCCATTCCATGCCAAGGGCAGTCTTGGGATGGGGTGCCTCCTCAATCTGCGGTGCTGTTGCTGAGGTGCTGTACCTCCCTCCCAATGCCCGGCACCCACCCTGCCTCTCTTTCTCTCTGACTAGACAGCCTCGGCCGGGCTACCTGACTCACCTCGTGATGCATGGTGGCATTGGGAAGCTGTCAGCCTGCCAGCCAGCCTCTAGGTAGATGATCTCGGCCCACCTATCTGGCTCTCTCTCTCTTGCACTGTACAGTCTTTGCCAGCCTATCTAAGTGCCCTGCCAAGGTCCCAACCTGCCTTCCCTACTGCCTCTCATGCCACGCTGCCTGTCTGCCCACCTGCCCAGGTTTCCAAGATCAAAGTCTGCCTCAGTCTGTCTTTTTCTCATACCATGCTGCCTGTCTGCCTGCCCGCCCGCCCAGGTGGCCTAGATCAAAGCCTGCCTCAGTCTGCCTTCTGCTCATGCCACGCTGCCTGTCTGCCCACTCGTGTGGCCAAGATCAAAGCCTGCCTCAGTCTGCCTTCCCATACTCATGCCATGCTACCTGTCTGCCTAGCCGCCTGCCTGCATGCCCACCCAGGTGGCCTAGATCAAAGCCTGCATCAGTCTGCCTTCCCATGCTCATGCCATGCTGCCTGTCTGCCCGCCTGCCCAGGTGGCCAAGATCAAAGCCTACCTTAGTCTGTCTTAACATGCTCATGCCACGCTGCCTGTCTGCCCGTCCGCCCAAGATCAAAGCCTGCCTCAGTCTGCCTCCGATGTTCATGCCACGCTGCCTGTCTGCCTGCCCTGTGGGCAAAGCTGAAGCCCTGCCCCGGCCTTCCTGCCTGCCTTTCATGCCAAGGTGCCTGTCTGCCTGCCCTGGCAACTCTGGGTGATGTACCCCACTGGCCTGGTAATCCTGTTGCTGCTGTCTGCTGGTCCATGGGTGCTCTTCCCAGGTAAATCCAAATGTGCTCATGCAATCCTGCTGCTGCCATCTGCTGCTGTATGGGAGCTCTTCCCTGGCAAATCCTACCATCCTGGCTTCATGGGTGCTGCGCACAGGCAAATCCCGCTGCTGCTGTCTCTGCTGTTCCATAGGTTCTGTGCCCTGGCAATCCAATGTCTGCTGCTGCCAATGCTGCCTCTGCTGTCTGTGCCATGAGATCTGTGCCCAGGCAATCCAATGTCTGCTGCTGCTGCCAATGCCACCTCTGCTGTCTGTGCCACTGTTTCTGTGCCCAGGCAATCCAATGTCTGCTCCTGCTGCTAATGTCGCTTCTGCTGTCTGTGCCATGGATTCTGCTACCGGGCAATCCAATGTCCGCTGCTGCTGCCAATACCGCCTCTGCTGTCTGTGCCATGGGTTCTGCTACCGGGCANTGCTGCCTGTCTGCCCGCCCACCCACCCAGGTGGCCAAGATCAAAGCCTGCCTCAGTCTGCCTACCCATGCGCATGCCACACTGCCTGTCTGCCCACCCACCCAGGTGGACAAAATCAAAGCCTGCCTCAGTTTGCCTTCCCATGCTCATGCAAAAGTGCCTGTCTGCCCACCCTGTTGGAAAAGGTGAAGCCCTGCCATGGCCTGCCTGCCTCTCATGCCAAGGTGCCAGTCTGCCTGCCCTTTCAACCCTGAGTGATGTGCCCCACTGGCCTGGTAATCCCGCTGCTGCTATCTGCTGGTCCATGGTGCTCTGCCCTGGAAAATCCAAATGTGCCCATGCAATCCTGCTGCTACCATCTGCTGCTATATGGGAACTCTTCCCTGGAAAATCCTACCATCCTGGTTCCATGGGTGCTGCACACAGGCAAATTCTGCTGATTTCATCTCTGCTGTTCCACAGGGTCTGTGCCCGGTCAATCCAGTGTCTGCTGCTGCTGCCAATGCCGCCTCTGCTGGGCAATCCAATGTCTGCTGCTGCTGCCAATGCCACCTCTTCTGTCTGTGCCATGGGTTCTGTGCCCCGGCAATCCAATGTCTGCTGCTGCTACCTCTGCTGTACCATGGGTACTGTGCCCCGGCAATCCAATGTCTTCTACTGGGTGGTCACATGATTCACCACTGGGCAAGGCTTGTCCAATTGGAAGAATAGTTTGTTGAGATTCTGAGAGTAGGATGCCAGCCTGCAACACCCAGCCAAGTAGGGGGGCCAGCCACTCAAGCCCTGGCCAGGCCTCTGCCGCTGCTCCACCAATGCCAGCCAGTCTGCAATGCCTGACCAAACAGGGGTGACATCATTATGGTTTGTGAAGAGCAGAGGTGAGCAAGACTCACCTTTCCATCAAGCTGGGAGTCCCTGGGAGCCACCTGTGATGTTGCTGCTTCTGATCCCGCTGGACTGTTCCCCGTGCCACTGTTCTGGATCCCCCACTGACCACCTGTGGGGAGAAAAAGAACAAGATACTTAGTACTGGGGGTTTCGGGAGCCAGGAAGCCGGTGCACCCGGGTTAGGGTGCCCTTGCATGACCCTCCCCCCTCAACTTAACTGGAATCTGGAAGTGGACTGGGGGGGCATAAAAGGGAGCTGCCTGCAGGGGGACGCAGCAAGACTCACCTTTCCATCTGGCTGGGAGTCCCTGGGAGCTGCCTGTGATGCTGCTGCTGCCGATCCCGCTGGGCTGTTCCCCGTGCCGCTGCCACTGCTCCAGATCCCCCACTGAGCACCTGCGGGGCAAAGAAGAACAAGACAATTAGTACCGGGGGTTGGGGGAGCCAGGAAGCTGGTGCGCCCGGGTTAGGGTGCCCTGGCGTGACCCCCCTCTCCCGACGACTGGAACTGGAAGTGGACCGGTGTGTGTGTGTGTGTGTATAAAAGGGAACTGCCTGCAGGAGGATGCAGCAAGACTCACCTTTCCATCTGACTGGGAGTCCCTGGGAGCTGCCTGCGATGCTGCTGCTCCCGCTGGGCTGTTCTCCGTGCCACTGCCACTGCTCCGTATCCCCCACTGAGAACCTGTGGGGAGAAAAAGAACAAGACAATTAGTACCAGGGGTTGGGGGATCTAGGAAGCTGGTGCGCCTGGGTTAGGGTGCCCTGGCGTGACCCCCCCAACTTGACTGGAACTGGAAGTGGACCGGGGGGGCATAAAAGAGAGCTGACTGCAGGAGGATGCAGCAAGACTCACCTTTCCATCTGGCTGGGAGTCCCTGGGAGCTGCCTGTGATGCTGCTGCTGCCGAACCCACTGGACTGTTCCCCATGCCGCTGCCACGGATCCCCCGCTAAGAACCCGTGGGGAGAAAAAGAACAAGACAGTTAGTAGTGGGGGTTGGGGGAGCCAGGAAGATGGTGCGCCCGGGTTAGGGTGCCCTGGCGTGACCCTCCCCACACAACTTGACTGGAACCGGATGTGGACTGGGGGGCATAAAAGGGAGATGCCTGCGGCTCTGCAGAAGGGCTGTGAGCCGAAGGGCCATGAGCCGAAGGGTGTGGCCCTTTGGGACCCTTTGGGGACCCGGGGGCCCACTATCATGGTGAGCTGTGGTTGCTGGGGGCAAAAGGGGGAGTGGGGGTTGGTATAGGGTAATAGGATATTTATTAAGGGGGTAGTTATGAGGGAGGGGGAGGTTTCCCCTAGTACCAACCTCTGGTGGCAGCAGGGGAAGGGATGGAGAAGGAATTATTGTGGTGGGAGTGGGTTGTTTTGTATTGATAGATATGTGAGCTATTGTTATCTCCAGAGCCCTCTCTGTCTGCTGGACCCTCTCCACAAGCTCACCCTTCCAGTGGCCATAGAGTGGTGTCTGGTGTGCCACACTGCCCTTGACTCTGGGGTCCATCATGTTTCCCTACACATATTCCTCCTGCTGCAAGAGCTCATCAAACCGCACCTTCAGCCCTGCCTTCAGCTGCTGCACCAGGGCAACCGCCTCAGCCGCCAGCTTCTTGCCCTGAGGCCCACAATCCTGCCCCTGGAGAATCTTCTCCAGCCTTCTGAGGAGACTCTGGACCAGAGGGTTCACCTGGCTGATGGTGGCCGTGGAGGAGCTGATGATCTCCATCACAGCCAGGAACGGTCTCAGAGCAAAGACCGTGTGAGACAGGATCTCCCATTCCGCCCCATCGTACCCTGGAGGTGCCCCGCTGTCCGTCACCAGTTGAACTTGATGCAAGGCTCGAGAAACCGCTCGAGCATCAGGAACATGGAATTCCACCTGGTGAACACATCCTGCACCAGCTGGTGCACTGGGGAGCCTTGCTCTGCCTGTTTCTCCTAGAGGAGGTCGCTGCCCTTCATGATCCGGTTAAAGAAACTGGCCAGCTTCCTCCCCTGCTCGATCAGGGAGCTAAGAGTGCCTACCCCAATCCCCTTCTCCCCCAAGCCCAGAGCATTCCTGACCACCAGGTGAAGGGTGTGTGTGGCGCAAGGGATTATGGTGAAGCCCCCTCACAGACTGCCCTCAATATGTTGGCTGCATTGTACGTCACCACACATCCCTTGGTGAAGGGCATGCCTGTTGTGACCCACTCCCTCACCATGGGGATCAGGGCTGCCTCGATGTTCTGAGACGTGGGGACTGTGGTGTCCATGACTTCCACCTGAAGCAGGACCTACCTATACCCTGCTTCGGGACCCCTCCTGTTACTCTTAAATGCTGCCTCTTGATCCTGCCACCAGTGTGCTGTCACTGCCAGGTAGACATGCAGCGCGTTTCTGCTCGACCACAGGTTGGTGGTGAAGTGGACGGTGGCACCCCGAGCCCCTGCCAGCTGCTCCCTCACCTGCTCCTTTAAAGCCCAGTACAAGGCTGGCACCATCTGCCAACTCAGGGTGGTGTGCGAGGGCAGCTTAAACTGGGGGGCCACGAACCCGAGAAAGGCTGCACATCCAGCACTATCATTTCCCCCAACATGTGCGTGGCTTTCAGTTGAAATCTTTGCTGCCCTCCATGTTCTGCAGCTTCTGATGGACTTGGCAGCTGCCCCCCCCAGCTCCTCCATGGTGCACTGACACTTCTGGGCTTCAACTGGCTGTTGCTGGTGCACCACTAACAGCGTTGATGGGAGGGGCAGAACGTGGTGGTGAGACAGCTCTCGGAGAAACTTGTGGCCGGCCCTGTCCAAAGTGGCCAAAGGTATGTTGTCCTGCCCACCAACGAGTGTCCCCAGTGAGCGGGTGTTCTTAATGGAAGGGGACATTTGCCCACCGCACCGCTTGAGACTGGGGGCCAAGTTGGTGGAGCAGTTGCTTTTCATCAAGGTGAACCTTCCACTGCTGGGATTCCCCGAGCTGCCCTGGACATGGATTGATGGTGCAGTGGCACATGCCATTCTATGCCAGGGGCAGTCTTGGGATGGGGTTCCTCCTCAATCTGGGGTGCTGCTGCTGAAGTGCTGTCCCTTCCTCCCAATGCCCGACGCCCACCCTGCTTCTCTCTCTCTCTCTCTGACTAGACAACCCTAGACAACCTCAGTCAGCCTATCTGACTAACCTCATGATGCCAGGTGGCCTCTGACTAAACGATCTTGGCCTGCCTATCTGACTGGCTCTCTCTCTCTCTCGCATGTGCTGCACAGTCTTCGCCAGCCTATCTGAGTGCCCTGCCAAGGTCCCAGCCCACCTTCCCTTCTGCTTCTCATGCCACGCTGCCTGTCTGCCCGCCCACCCAAGCTCGAACCCTGCCTCAGCCTGCCTTCTTCTGCTCATGCCACGCTGCCTGTCTGCTGCTGCTGCCACAGCTGCCTCTACTGTGCCATGGGTTCTGCTACCGGGCAATCCAATGTCTTCCACTGCTCCACTGATGCCTGGCAGTCTGCATTGCCTGGCAAAGTAGGGGTGCCAGGCCAGCCACCAAGCTCCAAGCCTTCCCAACCTCTGCTGCTGGGTCTCAGACGGCTAGCCCTGGTGCCATGGGCAACCACACGGGCCAAGCGCCAAGCACCAAGCCTGCCTGCTCGGGAAACCCAGGGTGCCAAGCGCCAAGCCTTCCTAGTCTCTGCTGCTGCTGGGTCTCCGATGGCCAGCCTGGTGCCATGGGCACCTGCAGGGGCCAAGCTCCAAGCCTGCCTGCCTGGGCAAGTTGGGGTGCCAAGCGCCAAGCCTTCCTGGTCGCTGCTGCTGCTGCTGGGTCTCCAACAGCCTGCCATGCTGCCATGCCCCCCCCAGGGGTCCCTGGAGCACCGCAAGCCTCCCGGCATCATCAAACTCCGCCGAACATTCGGGGGGTCCGAACTCCACCGGACCGAACCCGAACTAAGTTTTTAGTCCGAACATCTGAACTCTGTCCTATTCGCACATCCCTAGGAGATAGTGAGTCTGGCCCAGGGGGATTGGTGACTTGAGGAAGAGTGAGGCATACAGCTTGCTTAGCAGAGGGGAGAATGGAACATGGGGCTGGCTCATGTGGGGAATTGCTGGCTTGAAGATGGGGGAATGGGGCCTGGGTAGGGTGGCCATACCTCCCCTTTAAAAGAGGATGCTTATGCGAAATGCATGGTGCAGGGCTGCACTGGAACCACTACAGCCCTCAGACATGCATTTTTCATAAGTGTCCTCTCTTAAAGGGGCGGTATGGTCACCCTAGGTATTGGTCTGGCTTAGGGGGTGTTACTGGCTTGAAGTGGTCACTGGCATGGGCGAGCAGAGAATAGCACACGGGACTAGGCTCAGGGGAAGTTGCTGAATTGGGGAGGGGGAATGGGACATGAGAATGGCAGAGATGGGGAATGAGGCATGATTTGTGGGAGGGAGCGGTTTCTGGCTTGAAAGGGAGTCATTGGCTTGTGGGATCCCTAGGTGGGAATGGGATATTGGGCTGGCTTAGGAGGGGATCGCTGGCTTGGGGAAGACAGAATGAGGCGGCCAAGGACTCGCCATTTCTCCCTGGCTGACCTGGGCTCTGCTGGAGTGGGCCTGACTGCAGTGCTGGAGACTGCAGTTTGTTTGTTTTTTCCTTTCCATTTTTACCCCGCCCCTCTCACAGAAGTGACTTGGAATGGCTTAATATTATATAAATATACACAATAAAATACAAATTCAATAAAAATATCATTACAAAAATATAAACAACAACAACAAAACACTGAACAATAAAATCTGACCTGTGCAAAAAAAGTCCCTCCTCTTTAACACATCCCACCCCACCCTCACCAAACTCCTGGTGGAAGAGCCAGGTCTTACAGCTTCATTGGAAGGTAAGGAGATCCGGAATGAGGCGAACCTCCACTGGGAGGGAATTCCAGAGTGATGGCGCAGCTGCCAAGAACACCCTCCTGTCCATCCAAACCTGCCAATAATGCAGGATTTCCAGGAGAGTGCCCCCACATGACCACAGGGACCATCCAGGGGGTAAGGGGTGAGACGATAACTTAGATAAGCAGGGCCTAGGCCATGAAGCACTTTAAAGATCAACACCAGCACCTTGAATCAGGCCCGTAAGACAACTGGCAGCCAGTGCGGTGCTCGGAGCATAGGTGTTGTGTGCTCCCTGCAGCCTGTCCTAGTAAGGAGGTGGGCCAACGCATTCTGCATTAGCTGCAGCTTCTGAACTGTCACCATGGGCAGCACATTGCAGTAGTCTAACCTCGCGGTGATGAACGCATGGATGACAGTGGTGAGGTCAGAGTCTGAGACCTATGGGTGGCGCCTCTTCACCAGATGTAATTGGCGAAAGGCACTCCTTGCCACAGTCATCACCTGTAAATCCAGGCATCACTGTGAATCCAGGAGCACCCCCAGGCTCCACACAGATGGAGCCAATGGAGAATGAAAACCACCAATAACAGGAGAAACTTCCTCACTCTGATCACCGACTCCGCCTACTAGCATCACCTCTGTCTTATTGGGATTGAGCTTCAATCAGCTCGACCTCATCCAGTCCCCCACAGCAGCCAAACACTGGGACAGCAACGAGACAGCAGGGACTGGGTCGGATGAAAATGACAAATATAGCTGGGTGTCATCTGCTTACTGATGGCAGTGAACCCCCCAGCTGTGCATGACCTCCCCAAGCAGCTTCATATATACGTTGAACAAGAGAAGGGACAGAATGGAACCCTGTGGGACCCCACATGGAATGCCTCCAGGGGATGAAGTACAGTCTCCTAGCACCACCCGCTGAGATCTATCTGGGAGGTAGGAACAGAACCATTGCAAAATGGTCCTATCCACCCCCGCCAGGTCCTGCAGGCGCATCACCAGCAACTCGTGGTTCACCTTCTTGAAAGCCATTGATAGATACACTAGAACCAGCAGGGTTATATGAACCTTGTCCAGTTCCACGAGGAGGTCGCTGACCAAGGTCACAAGCGCTGTCTCCGTACCATAACCCGGGTGAAAGCCAGACTGTGCGGGATCAAGAAAACTGATGCCATCCAAATGCACCTGAAGCTGATGAGCCACTACCCATTTAATAACCTTCCCTTTTTAGGGAAGGTTAGAAACAGACTGGTAACCTGCAGGGGCATCAACGTCAAGTGATAGTTTTTTAAGGAGAGGTCGGAGTACAGCTTTTTTGAGGCAGTCTGTCACACTCTCCTCCTGAAGGGAGGGGCTGATCACCCCTGCCAGTACCAGTCCTACTGTCTCCCTGGTAGTTCTTACTAACCAGGACGGGCACGGCTCTAATTCACAAGTCGTGGCTCGAACAGACCCCAGCACATGGGCCACATCGGCAGGCGTTGCCAATTGAATTTCATCCCACAAAACATGACCAGACAGAGCATTCCTAACCTCTGGCTCTGTCTCTGAAATGGCGGAGTTGAAGTCATACGCAATGTGAGCAATTTTGTCTGCAAAGTACTTTAAAAAACATGTCACAATGGGCCGTGGATGAATCCGGTGACCATGGCAGGTGAACACAACATCCCCCCAGTCATCGGGCCCCCTGCCTCAAGGTCAGTGTAGAAAATCAAGTCCATAGTGTGCTCCTGTTTATGTGTCAGGCCCCATACCATCTGGGACAGGCTCATGGTTGCCATGGTGGCCCTGAATTCCTGCTCCGCCCCATGCAATCCAGAATCGGCATGGATATTGAAGTCTCCCAAAACAATACGTTTAGGGGACTTCAAGACCAGGTCTGAGACCAGAGCTGCTAGAGCAGACAGGGATGCTGCTGTGAAGTGGGGTGCATGGTACACCAGCAGAATCCCCAACCTGTCTCTGTCTGGACCCTCTGGACTGTCTCTGGCCAAATCAATCACAAGGTGGAAGACTCACTCCGCACTGAAAACCTCAGTGTGGCATCTCTCAGATTGTAAGCCCTAGGGCAGGGACCGTGTCTATTCAACTACTTTGTAAAGCACCAGTAGGGATGGGTGAACGCGGATCGGAAGTTTGGAGTTCGACCCGAACTCAGCCTGTTCGGATGACCGAACGTGAACACGAACACAAACATACCGAACACTGAATGGCAAAATGGCCGAACTGTTTGGTCAGTTCGGATCGCATTCGGGTGAGTTCGGGTGGCAAAAAAAGGTTCACAGTAAGGTGACAGGGAGGGGTAGTACTAGTCACTGAGGAGCAGACTGCCAGGCACCAGGGGTGGAGAGGCTTGCAAGAAATGAAACTATCTGCCTCCCCCCTTCCCTACACCTTCTGAGCTAGTCATTGTTCCTGAACAGCAGGCATTGAGCAGGATTATTAGATTGCTTTAAGTTTCATTTCAGTTTTGTACTGAAATGAAACTTAAACCTTAAACTGAAACCTTATGTTTGTGATTCCCCACATCCTATATATATATATATATATATATATAGAGAGAGAGAGAGAG
>QEPC01011131.1:4376981-4482859 GCA_003113815.1 Sphenodon punctatus
TTAGTGATTTAGTTTTAGTGTTTGTAGGAGTAGGCCTGTGTACTTATTAGATAATCCATTTAGTTCATAGCATTTAGAATAGTTAATAGCAGTTAGATTTAGTGTAGATAGATAGATATAATATTAGATAAAATAAATAAATAAACCCCATATAAAAAAACAAAAACAAATAAAAAACAAAAGAAAACCATATAAAACCCAATAAAAAAAACAAAACCAAACAAACAAAAAAAACCCCTACCCATAACATTTCCCGAATGGCTGAACCGAACAGCCAAACGGCTGAACCCAAACAGCCAAACCCGAACCCGGCGAACTAACCGAACGCGGCCGAACCGAATGGCTGAACCCGAACCGCGATCTGTTCGCCCATCCCTAAGCACCAGGTACATTGATTTCGCTATATAAATGCTTGCTAATAATAATAATAACCCATCTCTGAAAATAATAGCTACGCCCCTCACGTTACACAGCACCAGTGACAGACCCGGGTCTTCTGAGACCTTGATCACCCTGGTTATCTGGACTTGGGGTGGGGTGGTGGATGGGCATTAACCACCGATCTCTTCGCTCATAATGATATTCCCCCCCCCGGGACGTAATTCCCCTACCCCAAAACAACCCCTATTGCAACCCTCCCACCCCCTGGGGGGATGCCACCATCCCAGCCCCTGCCTCCTGACAGGCTCTCTGCCAGGGTGGCAGCAGGAGGGACCCACCCAAACCTCTCTCCCAATAACCCCCCTCTCACTAGGGGGCCTAATCCATTCCCCTCTACCCCAAGTTACAACCCCACATAATCCCACAATAAAATCCCCATCCCCCCTCTCACCGGTTCTGAGACAGCCTTTGCAGATAGGGAGGGCTAACTCCAGACTTCTCAAGCAAGTGGCTAAGCGGCGAGTCAGAGAGCAGCCCAGCTCCAAGTTGGATGTGTGTTGTAGTTTTGGAGGTCCAGTTTGAGATCTTAAATATTATGTTTTCTGGGAAATGCTGGATTTACTCGAAATCCAAATTCACAAATCTAGTATTCGTGTTTTGAATATGAAAGCCGAAAAGGGCTTTTGAGGGGTTATTTGGGTTTCATCAAAACCCGAATGCACAGCCCTATTGTCTATGGATCTAAGGAGTTAGTGTGTATTGCACTAGCAGACACGTAAACGGAGCTTCAAGAAGGAAACACAAGGGAGTAGAACTGAGATAGACAAGGAAAATCTTAAAAATTGAACTTTTGTCTTGGTGCTTTTGAAAGAGGAATTTTTTGTTTTGTTTTTATAAGAACAAAATTCTGTGGGAAAATTGCAAAATCAGTTAAAGTGAATTCTTTCCCAGAAACAACAAAAAATTCTGACAACTGAATTTGTTTTTGTAAAATGTGTGTGTGTGTGGGGGGGGGATAAAAAAGGCTCTTCTTCAACAAGCACCACAAAAAGAATTCTAAATATTGCAGCCAGTGCTAATGCAAGGATTTAGAGGAGTTTGCCAAAATAAATCTGTTTCAGTCCTATTGCTGGCCTGCTTATTTTACTCCCAGGGCAATTCTTACAATAGTTCACGTGCAGTATAATTAGCACTTAGAATTAGATTTCTGCCACAGAGACTTTAGCAATATTGACCAATGATGACTTCTGCTCTGCAATGCAGGATCACATCCAGCTAGCACTGACAGACATTATTATTATTATCATTTACATAGCACCAGCAATGTGTCTGGTGCTGAATAGTTGTCATTACCGACAAGTCCCTACCTTCAGGGGCTTAAAATCTAGCATGGACAAGGGGAGGGGAAGGGATATATTCATGAAGCTGAGAAGTGGCAGGTGCATGTGTGTCAGACCCCAGCTTCGACCTAAATATCCAGGCTCTCCTTGCCTGAAGCAATGACTGATCTCTTTATTTTTCCAGGCACTTCTTGAAGAGAAAGTAATTCAGATGACATTGTTTATTGGACTCACTTTTGTTGGTGAGGGTATGCTACTTGTTCTGACTTACCCATTGCCTGATGAAGAGCCCTGTGTGGCTCAAAAACTTGCATGCCCTCACCAACAAAAGTGGTCCCAGTGGCGGCTGGTGGGTTCTAAGGCTGTGGGGGGGAAGCCAACGGTAGACAGGGCCAAGCCAGTGGTGGCTGGTGGGTCCTGAGACTGGCGGGGCAGTGGCCAGGGCTATCCCAGAGGTGAGCATGGCCAACGGTAGGCGGGGCCACCCCAACTTTGGAGATTTATATGGAATTTTACAGCCTCAGTTCCCCATTTGTAAAGGCAAATCTATAAAAATGGGAATGTGTATGTGTCTGTCTCTCCCTGTGTTCCCCTCACCCTTGTCCTTCTTAGATTGCAAGAGCAGACTGCTGGGAATTGTTTATACACTGGTCTCCACACTCTTCCCTACAGCCAGCTCAGTCCTCCTGATTAGGGACTTCTCCCAGTAAGCCTGGGTCCCCAAACAGTCCAGTCCACTTCCTAGCCCTGGATCCCAGTTCACGCACATCTGTGGATCCAGGTCTGTCTCCAGGGAATGTCTTTCTGTGATTAGGGTTGCCATATATGCAAATTCTTAGAGGGCACTTATGAGAGATACAGGTTGCAGGGCTGCATTGGAACCAATGCAGCCCTGCAACCTGTATCTCTCATAAGTGCCCTCTAAGATTTCGCATATATGTCAACCCTGTGAGCTGGCTCCTCAGACAGGCTGGTCAGGCTTCCACTCAGTTCAATAGACAGGCCTTCCAAAATCCCACCTGGGAGAACCTGTTTCCTTGATCCTGGAGTCCTCTCCCCAAACTCACCAGACAACACCCACAGGCTTCCTTCTCTTTCGGTTTTTCTACCTTGCATCCTTTGCCAAGGTGCAGAAATAAGCTGCCCTACTTTGTCACCACATCCCAGAAAGAGACAAGGACACAGCAGTGGTGTTTAGCGGCGGCACTCTACCACCAAATTCAGATTTAAATGGGGAAATGGGAACTTCTCCACTCCCTTATAAACTGGGTCCAGTTTTAACCAACAATAAGTAGGGCTATGTATTTTTCATAGCAAATTTCTAAAAAAAAGTCATGACTTGGTCATGGAAAAAAAACACCAAAGTCACAGAAAACCATGGGTTAAAAAAAATAATACTTTATTAGTTACATTTAAAAAACAAATTCTATTTCCCTGAAGCAGGAGGGGCAGCCTGTTAGATTGTAAGCCCCAGGGCATTAAAATGGGGAATGAACCCCTTAGATTGTAAGCCCCAGGGTCATATTCAAAGTCTTTTAAAAGAAGGAGTGGCAGAGGGAAAGTTCTCAAATGGGGCAGGGTTGCTGCCTTGTAAGCAAGGTTCTTTGAGATGGCTCCAAACATTCTCACAACACCCACCCCACCCTTCCAGCCCTGCATGGCATTTTCTTATATTCCTAGAAAGGGTTGGAAGGAACTGTCATTCTGAGAGGGAGAGTGGTTTTTATACTAGAGGAACTCGAGACCATCATGTTGTCTATTATTTGAATATGGTGAGCATACACAACCCAATTGTGAGAATGTTGAGCCATATCAAAGAACCTTCTTTACAAGGCATGTAAATAAGGTTGGGGAGAAGTTGTTTGTTTATAAACAGTTTTATCTTCCAGTCCGATCACCGGTGTCCTGCTGCTGCAGCACTACTAACAGGCAGAGGTCCAGAAGGGATAAACCGAAAGCTTTCAAGGCAGTCACGGGAAAAGGTAAAAAGTCACAAAGGGGACAATATTTCATGAGAAACGTGACCCCCGTGACCATCGTGAAAAATACGTAGCCCTAACAATAAGTAACAATAACTAACAACAACAAGGCTGACTGAAACAGGCTCAGGTTCCCAAGTTCATACAGAAACAGAGATCCAGGAAGAAACCTTGCAACCCCAGTCTTGTAAAAGGTTCAAATTATTTTGAATCTCGGAAGCTGCAGTTAGTGCAGAATGTGGCGGCCCGGCTCCTGGTGGGACTGGGCCACAGGGAGCACATTACATCAGTGCTCCGATCTCTGCACTGGCTGCCAATAGTCTTCCGGGACTAATTCAAAGTGTTGGTTTTGACCTATAAAGCCTTACACAGTCTGGGCCCTGCCTATTTGTGAGACCGTCTCACTCCCCAGGTTCTGGACCGGCCCCTGCAGTCATCTGGGGGCACCCTGTTGGAGGTCCCTTGGGTTTCCCGGGGGGCCATGCGGGACGGGATGTTCTTGGTAGCTGTGCTGCGCCTCTGGAATTCCCTCCTGGTGGGGACCCATCTGGCCCTGGACCTCCCGGTTTTCTGTAGGAATTGTAAGACCTGGCTGTTCCGTCAGGCGTTTGATGATGGAGAAGGGTGGGGAGGTTGGTTTTTTTTTCTCTCTCCTCATTTTTATTGTTACAGTTATTATTGCAATTTGATGTTTTTATATGTTTTATTGTATTTTATTTGATTGATTTTGTTAGCCACCCCGAGCTGCCTGTGGCAGGAGGGACAGGATAATAAATGTTTTAAATAAATAAATAAATTCAAAATGCAAGGGGGGAAAAACACTCCAAATTGGCTACTTTGCACAAGACAAAAAGAGCAGCATGGTCGATCCAGCTCACAAAATGGAGGATGCACCCTCTTCCCTCCAGCTTGTGGCCTTGGGCCAAATCAGAACTCTAATTCTCTCAAAACCACAAAAGTGTTTTTTTTAAAAAAAGACAAGGAATAAGGGCCCCCCCCAGACCTCCATTCAGATCTCCCCATTCCATGGACCCTCAAGTACTTACCAACAGCTGCAGCAAGCAGGTAGAAGAGCTCTCTAAGAGGCCAAGGAAGTACTAAGCCTCAGACACACGCAGCAGGTCTTGTGCTTCCTGGCTTCTCCCATTCCTCCCCCTTCCTTCCCTTCTCTCCAGTGCCTAGGTGGAGCTCTTTCAAAGGAGCCCTCCCTGGCCATTAAATTCCACAGGCTAGAGTTGCAATGGAACCCAATACCTCTGCAGTGGTCACACACCCAGGCTATGATGTTTTGGTGGGTCACTGTGGAAAGAGCCCCACTGCTCCTGAGCACTCCCCCTTTCTCCCGAGACTCTCTGGCCAGCACACTAGCACAGGCAGGGGGTGGGGCCAGACAGGCTTCACCGACTCAGCCTGCAGTAGACTAACAGATCTTGTCTGCCTGTTGCACTTGAGTTCGAGAGTTCTTGGTATTGGCATCCCCCAGTAATGTTTTGGTTTTTTTGGGGTGACGGGGTGCAAAAGGGCATGGGGACCCAAGGGGGGCAGTGCCCCCGAATCCCTATAGATGGGCCTCCCTTGGGCCAAGCCTAAAATTGTACACTCATGATCGTGATCAATGGAATATAACATGCACACAAGGTAGCAACATTACAATATCTGAAATGCACAGGCACCATACGCCACAACTAAAATGTACAGAAAATGATGCAAAGGCCAACAGGATTATGTGAAATCCTAAATGACACACCATAAATGCTGCATAGAGTTTACAGAGGGCGAAAAGGCATGCAGTTCTGGAGAGGGCTGGCAGGAAGCACCCACCATGTAGCATTCAAAGAAAGATACACCAAAATGCATGGAAAATGCAGAAAAACCGGATTATGTGGAATTCTAACATGTACACCATAAATGCTGCAATTGGTCCCTGGGAGGGAAAAAAGCAACACAACCAGCAACAATATTCCATCCAGCTCACAAGATGGAGACTGCATTCATTTCCCTGCTGCCTGGGGCCCTGAGCCAAAACATTAGCAGTAAGCATAAGCAATAAGCTTAATCATAAGCACTAAACAATAATAATAAGAAATAATCATAAGCATGTTTTATGGAGCTCCACTGTGGAGTTCTGAAATGAGGTGCTCTTTGTAAGGAACTTCTGGCAATCCTAAAACCCAAATCACTTCTCAGCTAGACTGGATGGTTTCAGGAAAGGAAAGGTTAAAAAAAAATGCATCCCCTCCCCCCAAAAAAATCCAACAACACATTCCCAGTAGTCTCAGCATCAACCAAGTTCAGAAGGTGGTCCACTCTGGAGGAGATCCTTGCTGTGGAACTTCTCTCTGGCTCATGGCTCTCCTCTCCTGCTAAACTTCCTTTCCTGAGGAACAGCAGGTGGGCAGATCACATCATGATCCAGCCCAGAAAGCCCACACACTGAGCCCCAGCCTGGCTAGGCTGTCTGGCTCCACCACTGTCCCCTCCCTCACCAGGCTCCTGCTTGAGGGTGTCTGCTTCAGGTGCCCTGGCATCATCAGAAAGAGCTCTGATAGAGCTCTTCTGCCACTCTGACCCCAGTGGTTAAAAGTTAAATAGCAACCCTGGACTGGCTGCACTGCACTGCGGAATGGCTGGTTATGGTTAACCAAGCCGCCCATACTGCAAGCTGAGTTAATTTGTCCCCATCTGCATTCCATTGACTCCTCACTGCTGGTAACCTGCCTTGCCCTCACCCAGCAACAACAAAGTTCCTGAATCTTTGCTCTCACCCTCAGCTCCTCGCTCAGCTTAGCCCAGCACACCAGCCACACAAGCGAACGCACACATCACACCTAGATGCATGTGCAGTCCAGTCAGCATCCAGAGACCCGGAAGTGCTATGGTGGCAAGGCAGCAGCAACAGATTAGGTCCTTCAGCTCCCAGCCAATTGACGGAGGAGTGACCATACTGGGGGAAGTGCAGGGGGAGCATGGAGACAGTGGGGCACTGCCCCAGATTTCCAAGGGGGCAGACCGCACCTGGTTGGCCCAATAAAAGATATCTTCTTTGTCTTCCATATATTATTTTTGGTAAAACATGGCAACCACTTTCTCTCAGGTTTTCATACAATCTTTCATATCATGGTTACACTTCTTTCTTAATATTGAATAATTTGACACCAAACATGGCTATACAGTACTAATGCAGAGTAGTCATTTGTGAACGTGATGTAACATGTATGTTTGTTTTCTGATCCTTACCACAACAAGCCCTTTGAGTTCAGGCCATGCCAGGCTCCCTAACTGTGGGACTCCCTGACCCTGAGGTTATCACCAACCCCTGGCTATTCACCCAGATGAGGTGGGGCCACATCATTGAGAGCAAAATGGCTATCCTGCCCCTCTTTGCTCCTTATGGGGTGTTGTGATTGTATGAAGCTCCAGAACGGTGGGGTCACATTGGAAAGGAGGCAGAAAAGTCACTACATTCATCCCCTTTCTGAAATGCTGTCCCTTGCCACCCCCCACCCCAATTCCTGATTTCAAGCAAGATCGAAAGTACAATAACAGCTTAGAGACTGGAACAGGAAACTTTGTGATCTCTCCACAGGTAACATGGGGAAGGTCATGATACCATGGATATCTGTATTTCCCAAGGATTATATTCACAAGACAGTATGTAAGCCAGAAGTCAATATACTATAGAGACAACTTACACAAAGTTGCTGAACCTTAACTAGTACTTTTAATTGAAGAACTTCAAAGGCCAGAGCCTCCTGTATAAATGATGGCCAGGGCGAGACAATAGCTAAATTAAATTAATTAACACCTAAAAGCAAGCACTGACAGACTTAAAAGGCAGTGTTAGTGCATGAGAGAGATCTTTTGACCAACAGCATGTGGGGAGCCTTATGTGAAAATGATGGAACTGTAACAGAAGCAAGACACTAGACCCATCTTTTTCCATTAAGGCTGAGAGAGAGAGAAAAGTTTTAAAGACTGAATTGAGCTTCTAAGCATACAGCTACATAGGGCAAGACTAATTTAGAGTTCACAGTAAGGTAAACTTGTATTAACTATTGTTTAATTGATTTACTGCACTCTGAACACAATCTTGCATTATATATTAAACTAATTAAAAAATCTCTCGGTTTCAAAAACCATTAAGCTACGACATTGACATAAGACATCAGGTACCATATGCATGAAACAAACCAAAGCCAAATGCCACAAAACAAGGAAATCAGTTAAGCACTCTACCACAACAATCACTTACAAATACTAATGTGTACTACAACCAATACACACATACTTGTGTCAAACATCCCACCTAACCCGAACAACTACAAAAAGGAGAAAGAAAAAAACAGCCAATCCCATAAAAAAATCATACAATTTGCAGAGCCAACATTACAACAACATATAGGACATTAACAAATTCCAGATTAAACAACCAGAAAAAACACCCATAAGCTACACTCAAGGTACATCCACTCCTAAAAAAACCTAACATAAACAACAAATATATACCATGAGACTACTACCCAAAGAGAGAGAAAAAACTCCTCCCCACCCGCAAAGAGGTACTTGCCAGAGAAAGTAGTAAACAACTCATAACATACCTTCAAAACATGGAACCCAAGAAAGAAACAAAAACAAAAACAAAAAGGTCACGCTCATGAAATGATACCCACTTTAAATATAAACACAAAAACATCATCGGAGTAGATTAACTCATGGTGAATTATTTAAAGTGTTTATCATGACAAATAACGCACTATACATTGAGATTTTGGGAGTTTTGAAAACCCATTTCCCCTATGCACATTAAAATCATGCCAAGTGTGGCAGGAAGCAGCCTTGGGAGGCTGCTGCCCCTTTAAGAGTGCGAGAGTGCCAGCTGGAACAGGATTGGCTGGAGGACAAGATAGTTAGCTGGAGAAAGCCTGTGCAAGGCTAGCCCTGACTTGGCTAGAAGACCTCACTGAAAGACAGTTGGGAGTGTGTTAGTGTACTGGCCCTTTAAGGCTAGCCATGCCCCCTTGAGCTATATAAGAGAGGGAAGCCTGCAGAGACTTCAGTGTAGGTCTGGCAGCAGACCTGAGAGGTGCTGTCCGCCTCTCCAGTCTCTGTGCTTTCCAGGGTCCTGAACCAGCCTAGACTGAGAAGAGTGCCTGGATGACTGACTGTGACTGCCAGTAACCAGCATCGCAAAGGTCTTGAAGGCAACAGTGGTAGGGAGTGCTGTGGGCTGCTTGGAGGGCCCCTGGGCTTAGGACAGGACTGAGGCCTGCGTGCAGCCTGGGAGTTTGGTATGAACTAAAAAGGACAGCCTATGAAAATACCCCTGCGGGCCCATTGAGGGACTGTTGCAGGCAGGGCACTGGAGTCTGGCTGGACGTGGGGATAGATAGGGCTGGGGGGTGTTGGAGGGGTTGAATTCCTGGCCTTAGAGAGACTGATAATACTGCTGTGGGACTTGAACTATGACAGGTTGAAGCCTGGGACTTCGATAGACTTGTGTGGATTGAACTGAACTGAGTTAATTCCCTAGAGAAGTGAATACCTGGGAGTCTGACCCTGCAGGGACATATGCCCCAGGTACCATGCCCTGTTGCAAAGTGATTCCATTGCCATGGGTTAATCTACTCTGATGATGTTTTTGCATTTATATTTAAAGTGGGTATCATTTCATATGTATGACCTTCTTTTTTGGTTCCTTTGTTGGGTTCCATGTTTTGAAGGTATGTTTTGGGTTGTTTATTACTTTCTTTTAACTAAGTTGGTGTGCTTAAGTGGCTTTGGGTGACACAGTTGGGCGAGATTCTGAGTCAACAAACTCAGATGAACCTGATGAAGTATCTTCTGTGCTTTGGAAAATTCTGAGGCAAAGGTGACTAAGAGAGTTACCCTCTTATGGGCTGGAACAGTTCTGGGCAGAGCTGATCCAGTAGGAACTGTAAGTGGGGAAACTGAGTCGCAGTTAGCCTAGATTGGAGCAGAGAGGACCCAATCCTGTCACACTTGGTTAGAGAGTGTGACCAGCAAGATCAGTTGGGTCTTGTCAGGCTCTGGTGGGGTTCCAGACCTCTGGATTAGAGCATTGGTTTAACTCCCTGTGACCTGGGGGGACCTTGCATCCTAGCAGCCCCACATTTCCTGCGGTACCCATCCGCTATTCCCTTCCTCTCGTCGAAATCTCCTCATGGTGTTGATTTATGATTTCACAAGCCTGTTCCTTCCAAGGCAAAATATTTACAAGGATGATTAAATGCTCAGAGAATGAGAGTCTCAGTAAAAGTGTGGGACTTGTCCAAATAGAACATTATTAAAATAAAAAGTGAATTTTAGCAAGGACAGACTTCTCAGCGCTGTTCTGTTTACCTTAATTGTTTCCTCCCCATTAATTATAATTTGAGAGGGAGGCTTGTGTAAATTGAAATAAATTAATCGAATTTGTTTAGGCTTTTGTGGCGCTGGCTTAGGTGGATCTCCATTAAGCTGGCATGCTTGGGGTAGAAAATGATGCTGCTTTAGGCTGACTTTCCCTCTTTAAAGAAGGCTGGAAATGTGTAAATGCAGAAGCCAGTGAGAATCAAGCAGGAGAAGGGCATCAATTGTGGTTTTGTTTTCTGGGTCAAAGGAATAATCTGCTATTAAGGGGTATATAGTGTTTGGGATGCCTCCCATTATGAGCCTGAAGGATACAGGGTGAAGGTCCTATGATTATATCTGTCTTTGCCAAGCCCTCAGACAATGGAGAAACAGAGGAACAGGGGTGGTCAAAATTCCCAACCCTGAGAGCTACAAGACACACTTATGCATGCTGTATAGTATGTACATACATTGCCCATGGAGGGGAAAGCGGATACCAGGATATCCCACATTTTCACTCTAGGCAGGGGCACGTGCCCATGAGGGGAAACAATGCCCAAACTCTAAAGCTCCACACTTTTAGGCAGGGAGTATCTGGAGTCCACAAGAGGGGAAAAGGGAAGGGTACCACCCCCATAGCTTCCCGCACTCCAGGCAGCATCCTATGTGTGTGTGTGTTTGGGAGAGGGCGAGTGCACCAGAGACCTTGCTAGGCAGGGTGCACCCAGTACCCATGAGAACAGGTGGGTATCCAGACCCACATCCATAGTTGTCTCCACAATCAGGGGCATAGGTAGCTGGAATGGGCCATGGGGCATGGGAAAGTGAGGGGAGTCAGTGCTGAGGGAACAGGGCAGGGAATGGAGTCACGGGGGGAGTGGGATGGGGTTGCCATGGTATGGAGGTTGCCGGGGCAAGGGGGAGCAGGAAGGCTGGGGCACTGAGGTTATGTATGGGTGGGTATGTCCCAGGCTTATGAGCCCTGGAGCAGCTGGACCTATTATAGCTATGCCTCTGTCCCCCACAGCAGTAAGAGCCCACAGGAGGGGGTGGCACTCTCTGGACAGGAGGTGCCTCAGCCCCACGCCCAGCCTGGTCCACCTGCTTCACCTAGCACAAGGCCTGAACTGGCCTATGTATGTTGATAGCAGTGGTAGGTCCAAGCCTGCACCTAGTCAAAGTGGCTCTTCCACAGCCAGTACACAGGGGACGTGTGGAGGAAGTCTCACCAATACTCTGCCCCTAGGCTGCCACAAAGGACGGCACAGGGGACCACGGCTTACTGACTGATTCTGTCCACTGCCACTGTTCCTTCAGACTACCCACAGCTTCTGCAGTTCCACAGTGCTCTGCTGGAGCCACCAGAGCAGAAGTGGGACCTGCCCAGAGAGGTAGTAACTTACCGCTTTGCGCAGCATTTGGCTCTGGGAAAAACTCTGGGAAGCACATGCTGCACAGCTTTTGTCTCATGGGAAAACAAAGCTGCACGGCTCCACCTCCAATCATGCAGAGGATACAGAGTTCAGTTTTTCACCTCTGCATGATTGGAGGCAAAGCCGAGTGGCTTTGTTTTCCCGCGAGAAAAAAACTGTGCAGCATGAGCCTCCCTGAGTTTTTCCCGGAGCCAAATGCAGCACATATTGCCCCATGAGAAAATGGCCTTAGGGCACTTTCACACCTGTGGGAGTGCATCCTTAGAAGGTTGGGGAGGGGGGTGTATTCCAGATCAGGTGCATCTTTGATCAGGTGTGAATTCCCAGAGGCGTTTAATTGAAACATTTATGCATGTTTACAAGGGCAATTGACCGAGCTGCAAAATCCAGCTCTGTCAATTGTCCTTGTAAATGTGCATAAAAGCTTCCATCATGTGCCTCTGGGCTTTCTTGCATGATTAAAGACGCGGCTTATTTGCATGCACATCCCCTATCCGACCTTCTAAAGATGCGGTTCCGTAGGTGTGAAAGTGCCATTAGACGGCAGTCCCTACTGAGCTTCCTATCCCAAGGGAGCGATTCCACTAGCCCCCCCCTTTGTACTGCTCTAAAATTCACTTGATCATGTTGCCTCCCCCACATCCCAGCACTAAGATATGTAGAAACTAAATCATGTCATTACTGAAAAGCAGCAGGGAGATGCTGTGGTTCTGATTCACTTCTCTCCAAGGGCAGGGAGGGTGTTGTCTTCAGGAGCCATTTGCAAGGAGGAAGATGGAGAATTTATCTTCTCCTTGTTAAAATAAAAACTCTTTGAAGCAAGAGATGGTGGTAGCTTCATGTATGCTTACTGCTTGCAAGGCATCATGCACAATGGACCTGAATCCTAATAGGGGGCTTACGGAGCTGGTGATCATAGTTAGATATGTGCAAAGGGGACAACTTTTTTATTTTTTATTTCTATTCTGGTTTCAGTGCCAATATTTTCGTGGTGTTGGGTTTTTTGTCAAAATTTGGGGACCTTATTTAAAGGGGAAAAGGGGAAGGTGCACCCTATGTGTTTAGTCTCTTTGTGTGTGTGGGTAAAAAAATGTGACAGTAACACACTCTGGAAAGCTTTGTCCTGCTGTGGCCTGCAGGTCACAGTCAAATTTGTGCTTGGGTCCCCAGACGTTTGCCCTGAACTGACCCCAGGCATGTTGGTGGCTAGCTCGGGCTGTCACTTGGCAAAATGCTGAAGTCGCAGCCCAGGCTACTGCCCCCAACTCCACTGGGGCCAGTTTGGGGCAAAGCAACGTATGTTCTGACCCACCGTGACCCATTCTGGATCAGGGTCACCATGGCTGGCCGCCATGGCAGTCTGTGATTGGCTATCATGGCTGCCCATTATGGTGGGGGGCTGGGTGCAGTGTATGGGTGGGGCCAGAGCCAGAGCCAGGTTGGCTCCACAGTAGGGGTCACGTGGTCGGTTCCCTGATCTGAACCCAGCCATGTCAGTGATGTGTTGACGACCTGAGAAGGGTTGTTGCAGCTTTGCTGTTGCCTGTTTTTACCCTGTGTGTGCGCACACGTGTGTGTACCCTACAATAAGCAGCAAGCACCTTTATATTGGGGGAGCTCCAGTGCACAAGGCAGGGGAATCCCAAACCCTTGTTGCATCCTGTCCCAGGCAGGGGGATACTACTCACTAGTGTCCTTCGCTGAACTTGAAGATCCAGCTCTCTGGATGCAGTTCTACCTCCAGCTGCCTGTGGAAGTAAAAAAAGCCCCTGAATGACAAAGCATTTAAAGATCAAAGTAAACTTAAAGTCAAAACACAATCCACTCCTATAGATGACTGTTGTTGGGGCAACACTCCCCCATAACCACAGTAACATCCCATGAAACTTGTAAGATGCTCAAACAATATCTCAAATTAGAAGTGGAAATTGAGAGCCACAAAACAGGCTAAAACAAACCCAAAAAATGCAGAACAGGTTTTTTTGTTTCAAATGCAGAAGCTGAAACAGGCTTTCTTTCATGTGTGTGTGTTGTGTTTTATCCAAACCTGAATGCACAACCCTAGTAGAGGCAAAGACAAAAGAATTCCACTTGATGGATGTCTGCCTTTTCAGCATAGGGGTCAGGGCCAGAGAGATATTCATTCTGGTTTTATAAGTGTCTATATAGTGTCTATTGAAAAACCTTTAACAATTAGCGCACACTGGATATATTGCCAGCCTGGTGATAACAACCAATACGTGGTGAGTTGCGATTTCTGTTCTCTAGAGGTGTGCACCAGGGACCCATGTCATTTTTGTTTTCATTATTTAAATATTTTGTTTTCATTTTCATAAATATCAACATTTCGTTTTTGTGTTTGCTTTCTTTTGGTTTAAGTGGAAAATACATTTCTGTCTAACTTTTTTGTTTTTCATTATATTTGGATGAATCTTGGAAAGAATATCCCTCCATTAGAAGGCATTAAGTGTACCAAATTTCAGAAAGATTGGATAAAGGAATAAGATTTTATAAGCAGTTGAATTGTGTTGTTTTGCAAAAATCTGCATATACATTTGTGGCTGTAACTTCTTTGTCTCCCATCCTAATGTGGATGAAACTTGGCATGTTAATACCCCTCCCCATGTTTACTATCTATGCCAGCTTTCAAAAGGACTGGATAAACGATCCTGGTGATATAAGCCATTAACTTATAGTAAATGTATGTCTGACTGTAACATCCTTGTAGTCCAATCAGTGTACATGACATTTGTCAGGGCTGTATCTCACACATTCAGGATCATCTCTGCCAAATATCAGAAAGATGTGATAAAGGGTCCAATTTCATAAGCCTGCACAGCATATGCAGAGAATGAGCCTATGCCAGGGATTCTCTTACGTGCCACTGTGGTATAAGATCTGTTTGTGATGCCAATTGGCCAGCAGAAATATCAACCAAATATCCTCATTCTGTGCTGTGACCATCCCAGCTTCTCTCCCCCACTTGTTACCGGGAGGTCGGAAGCATCTGTTTAGGAAAGAGCCAATAGAGATTCTCTTACGTCCTTTGTCACAGTCCTGTAGGATGTGATTGTGATGATGATTGGCCAGCCTGGATGTATAAAACATGTCTCCTGATGGCTAGGATGATATCCCCCTGCCTTCTTCCTTGCTGCCTGAAGTCCTAGTTATGTTCCTTCTATACCTGCCTCAGGGCTTCCCCCTATGCCTGCCTCGAATCCACCACCGATTGGTCCTGTAAAGCTGGAAACATTCAGTAATAATTGGCCAGTGCATGTGTCTGTCTGTCTGTTGGGTTGATCCCCATCCTATTCCCCCCTCTCCCTGCCATGCCAGGTGCCTGTCTCTGACTGGCACTGCATGTGCTGCTAATTAACTGAATATGGTCTTCAAGGGGACAACTTCAATCGCTTATAAAACTGGGGCCCTTTATCAAATAGTTCTTTAGTTTGGCAGAGATGACAGGGAAGGTGTGGGATACATTCCTGCCAAATGTTCTGTAAACAGAATGGAATATAAAACGTTACCAGTATCAAACCATCCTTCCTTCCATCCCCTGATGACACCAGGGGTAGTCTTCCCTCTCCACCCCTGTCTCACCGGGGGGAGAGGAAGGCCTCCTCACAACTTTCACCCCTCCATCCCTTATGAAATTGGTTTCCTTTATCCAATCATTTCAACATTTGTTACACATAGTGCACTCTACTGGGGATACAATCTTCCCATGTTTAATCAGAATTGAATAAGAAACAAAAAGATTGTAGCCATAAATACATTTTTCAGTTTTTTCCCAGTATTTCAAAAATGAAAATTCATGAATTTTCATTTTTGTTTTCATTGTTGTTTTTCATTTTTGTTATTACAATAACAAAAAGAAAATAAAAAATTGTTTTCATTATTATAATAATGAAAACGAATTGCACACCCCTACTGTTCTCAGGGCTCAGCTAGTGCTTTGCTACCTTCCTACACCTCTTCTACCCGTTCCTAAAAATCTTCTCTTTGTAGTCTGTTTTAAAATCTCGTGATTTTTAGTCCATCTCAGAATTTTGACTTCTGATTTTTATTCATTTGGGGAAGGAACCCCTAAAAATGACCTGAAGAGTAATGCAAGAAAAGAGGCGGAGGTGTTTGCCATGAAAGGAGGTGTTACATGACTCATGCTGAATGCCACATTTCTGTGGCTCTCACAGGTGACTACAATTTCTATGATCGTCCATGAATGGTTCAGGTGGCTGCCTAGGGGCAGCCAAGCTAAGGTCCTACTGCATTAAGGATACTCATAACCTTGGGAAAGAGTGAAATTGACCTATTCATTTCCCCTGGCAAAGTAATACCCAGATAAAATAATCTAGAGTGCTTTCCTGGAGGGGCATAAATTGTCCTTTGAAAAATAAGGACAGACCACAGATGGTACAAAAAGCACTGAGGATTGACCTAGCTTTGTTGCAAAAGGCATATTTATTAGATGAAGACACTGACTTGCCAGACCCTTTAAAAACAAAAATCTATGGAACTCTCCTGGGCTAGATAGATAGTGTCTATTGAAAAAAACGATTGGAATCAATAAGAGGGTTTTTCATTCCCTAGAATGAGCATTGAATCAGGCTGATAACTTTTCTTTAGAAGGCTATATACATGCCTTTTTCCTAGGCCTTGTGAGATAACTGTTCACTCCAACATCTTATTATTATTTCAAGAAAGAGTATGTCAAGAGACAATCTAACCTAGTGGATAGGACACCCAAAAGGGACAAAGGCCTCCGTTTTATTCCCCATACTTATCATTTTACCATTTTTTGTCCTGATTTTTCAACTTCTGGTCCATTTTTTCAACTTTCTGTCCCAAATTTTCTGAGTTCTGGTACTGATTTACTGTTTGCCGATTGCTAAAACAGCAAATTGGTAATGGGAATACCCAGTATTTTCAGGTAATCTGGTTCCCAACTTGGTATCTGGGTACCAATCAGGCACCCAATAGATTACTTGAAAAATTACAGCCCCTAGAACAATGGGTATTTTTAGATGGACCGGGACCCTCTTGGAGCCTGGAGCTGCCCTAAGGGCCAACCCCTGTGGCTACCGATTCCCCACTTTAGACAGACTGGCAGTGTCATGGGCCATGGCCCGCACACAGGGTGCTCTCCCCCCACCCATGCACCATAGAGTTGTAGGCACTCACCCGATGCTCTAGACTGGCACTCATGACTCTGTGGTGCTTAATGGGGCAATGGACAGACAGTGTGGAGCTGCACCGTGGGTCTACCCAACAGATGGGCATCAGTGTCATGTTTGGCCAGCTGACCTGCTCCACATGGCAGACTGCTGGATCTTCCAGATCACCACCAGTGGAGCTGCCCCAGAGCAGCTGCAGTCTGCTCTGGGTTGAACATCTGGCGGGTACCTTTAAACCTGGGAGTGATGGGGGCACCCCTGGAGCTGCCATCCATCTGTTTACAACCAATTGGGCTGCAATCACTGCTGGGAGTCTTCGGACATTGCTCTAAATTAATAACACATGTTTTATTGAAAGAGGCAGCTGGAAGAGGTGCTGGGGAGGAGGTAGGACACAATGTGAGCAGGGAACAGGAATCTCAGCTCGCCTCCAAACAGTTCCTTTTAAGGAAGAACAGTCCCTCTTTGGGTGCTGAATCCCACTGTCCCTCTTTTAGGGGGTCAAAGTCCCTCTTTCAGGAGAGAGAGAGAGAGACAAGAAATCTTGTATTCAATCCTGAGGTGCCTCTTTCCTGGTTGCCTCTTAGGAAAAGAACTTGGGGGAGGACAATGGGGAGATGATGGAATGACAAGAAAATACGTGGAATGATAAGCAGGAGAGCTTGTGTCCCTCTTTATGCGCTCGGAATGTTAGGAGGTGTGTGTGTGCGTGGCAGAGCACATTCTCAGAAAGGCGGAGCTTATTGTCTGAGCGGGCCGGATTTGCCCCTCTTTGGCTGCTCGAAATGTTGGAAGATATGTATGCTGGTTGTTATTGGCTGGCAGTCTCTGATGTGCATTATGGAAGAGATGAGTAAAGAGACACTTGTAGAAAGGTGTCTCCCTGGGTTTCTGACTGGATTCCTGGCTGAAATCGCAAACATCTATCAAGGGGAATTCTTTCTCCTTTGCTTCTGCTCTATGATTGTTAGTATTTAATATGGGTTTTACACAAGCTCCCCAGGCCCCATTAGAATTGGGATCCATTGTACAGGGTGCCTAGCAAACACCCATGATGTTACTGGCAGGGGGAAGATAAATTCTCCCTCAGCTTCCTGGCAACTGCCACCTGAGGATAACTCCCTCCTGCCCTTGAAGAGAAGTGAAATGGAGACTTGCAGCATCTCCCTGCTGCTTTTCAGTAATGACATGATTTAGTTTCTACATATCTTAGTGCTGGGATGTGGGGGAGGCAACGTGACCAAGTGAATTTTATGGCAATTAACTTCTCCCTGGAAACAGAATCACAAGAGCAGCATGAAGGGAGGACAGAGGAAGATGGGAAGTTCCCAACCAAACTTTGTGCCTGTTTATTAGGACTCAGTCCAAAAATGCTAGTCAGGTTAATTGTATTAATCAGTATAAACCTCCTGATTAATGCTGAGATTTAAGCTGAGCAGATGTGCTTACATATTGACTGTTGCCGACGCACCCCCCCCCCCCAGCCCTGAAATGATACACGGAGACATGAGCTGGATTATAAAAGGCCGCACTCTTTAATGCAATCAGAGCAAGAACGTTGGTTAGATTGTCACTAGGCAATCGACTGGGTCCAGTATTTTATAGAAGCCTATAAGAACATTAACAGGTATATATATATATCTATATGGCGTGGATATGCCCTCCAATGCCATTACCAATTCTAAACTTAAACTTTCCCTTCGAACAGCTCCCTGGCCAAGGCCGAAGGGTGAATGCCTCAGAGGCCTGAGTCAGGAGTATATGGTGTCATTAAGATCGAGGGCCATGCTTGCCCTTACCCCCGCTTGACACTCCCCCCGGGGAACGATCCTGCCGTCAGCCTTGCCCTGCTTGTCGACAGGTATCCTCCCCCATCTCTTATGGAGATGACTCCTTTATCTATACTACAACTACCTAACAAAACAGCCTATTAACCATACTGGACCCCCGCCACCAAAAGGGGCCAAATTCTTAATTTGTCCCTTGTCCCACCAACGCTTGCTCATACCAGATTGTCCAAAATCTCTCCCAATTTCTCTAAATACAATCTGTTACCTTCTCCAGACAGATGTACCCCATCGTTCAAAAACAATTCTAGTCTTGTGTGGGTAATTTGCCCATGTTTCACGCAGCTTCCGCCCATAGCTAGCCACCATTTATTAATCTCCCTGTTTACATTGCGCCTAGCCCTGTCAATTATTTTAGGATGCACCCCCTCCCCCCAGGTGATGCGTGGCATTAAATGGGTCCAAATCACCTGCACCCTGGGAAAGAAGTCCTTGATTAACAGCATCTGTGACTTGATTTTTATCATCAAACTTACACTGGTACCTATTCTTAAATCATTTTCCCCTAAATGTATAATTATGACATGTGGGTGCGGGAGGTTCCGCAACTGTAACAACAAAGGAATAAGCTGGTCCCACTTCATCCCTCCCCGACCCATCCATCTGATTTGCGCTCTGGTCGCCAAGCCCAAATGTGGTCCCCCAAAAGATCGTCTAGCCGCATCTCCCGCTCGGCGAACCAGGCTGTGGCCGACCATCCAGACCACCGTCTTACTTGTTGTGTGAAACCTATGGCCTAAGGGAATGTAAATAAGAGAAAATAAATTGTTAGTTTTCATGTTGTGGCCGGATGTATCCTAAATAGGCCCTTGAACGCCATCTGCCTAATGTCCTAATGTCTCTTCCTGAGAAACCCGCCTCCGCAGCCGTTGTTGCTGCCCCAATTCTAAATGAATGCGAGCCATAATATTTGGATGACAAACCTATCTCCTGTATTGCTCTTTTCAGTACTATAGTAAACTGGTATCGTGTAACCGGTGTTTTATCCTCATGTACGAACATGTTTCCCTCAAACTGAGGTCGCATTGTAAGATATTCAGTGACCCCCTGACACGGGCAAATTTCATGTCTGTCAATGCGATTCAACACGACCCACTGCCCTCTTCCCTTCTGGTCTGTTTTTGAACGCCTGACCTTTATTTTCAATAGGCTACGGGAGAGTTGGATGTCCTGCCTAGCTATGGCCTTTCCTGACCTGTCCCATTTGCTTTCTGCAACAACTTCACTTATCCTAAATGCCCCAAAAAACATAACCTTAAATAGTGTAGCAAACAGTATAACTTCATATTGATTTAAACAAACTCTCGGCAGTGCTCTGCACAAATCTTGCAGGATGGTGACAGTTATGGGGGCCCTATTATCCCCGTGTTGTTCCCTTTCTCGCTCCCAGGACTCGAACATTCGGCGCGCGAAAAAACCGTTATCAGGTGGGGGTTGCCCGTTCATGCGACTAATGAATGCTAAAGCAGCAACTTTTCCAGATATGGTCCTACCTGCCAAAACCCGGTTCCGGAGGTGCAAAACGAATTGGAGCATTTCATCTTCCCTTATGGGGAAATCTAAACCCCAACCCTTAATTTGCCTGTAGTCTTGGAATTCCTTGTACGCCCTGTTATAAGCTGACAATGTACGGGGGGCAAGGGAGCCCTGTACTATCCTCCGTACTTCTACTCTCCAAGGTTCCATACCCCAGGGGGAAGAGGTTCTGGGTTGGGTGCAGCAGCCGGCGCTAACTCCCGGAATCTCTCCATCTGTAATCGAGAGAGCGCGTCTGCTATTTTGTTGTCTACCCCTGGCACGTGTCGTGCTGTAAATAAGATGTTGTGCTGTAAACAATTTAGGACCATTGCTCGCACTAGGCACATAACCCTCTGTGACCTTGATGACATAGAGTTGATCACATGGACAACTGCTAGGTTATCACACCAGAAAATAACCGATTTATCAGAGAATTCCCTGTGCCATATCTGGACGGCCAAAACTATTGGAAATAACTCCAGGAATGTAAGGTCCCGGGTTATCCCCGACGCAGCCCATTCACTTGGCCAGGGTGCCGCGCACCATCGTCCCTTAAAATAAATTCCAAAACCAATACCTCCTGCTGAATCAGAATGTACCTGCAAATATGTCCCCCCCATGAAATCATCCCTCCAAAAACTCACTCCATTGTAGCTTCCTAAAAACGTTGCCCATATCCTCAGGTCATCTTTAATCCCCTTCGTTATCCGGACATGATGGTACTGTGGTGGATTCCCTGCCAGTGGCCTATAAAGCCTGGATAAAAATGCTCTTCCGGGGGCAACAACTCTGCACGCAAAGTTTAAACTACCTACTAAAGATTGAAGGATGCGGATCGTAACCTTCTTGGCTGCCATACACTTCTGCAACTTACCCCGCAAAGTCTCCAGTTTATCCACAGGTAAACAAGAAAGCATGCGGACCGTGTCTATTTCTATCCCCAAATATGTGATTCTCGTCGTGGGTCCCTCTGTCTTCTCCGGAGCCAAGGGAAGACCGAGCTGTTCCGCCAGGACCTGAAATTCCTTCAACAACCCCTCGCATACACCAGGGGCCGCAGAAGCAATTATAAGAAAATCATCCAAATATTTGGAGATCTCACCTGATTGAATCCTCTGCCTGAAAGCCCACTCCACTAACGAACTGAAACGTTCGAATGCGGAACACGAAATTGAGCATCCCATAGGCATAGCTCGATCGTAGTAATACTGATCTTCAAACTTCATTCCCAGAAGGTGAAAGCTTTCTGGGTGAACTGGCAGGAGCCTAAATGCTGACTTGACATCGCATTTTGCTAAACGTGCTGCTCTTCCATATGCCCTTACCCTTTCTATCGCTTGGTCAAACGAGGTGTATCGAACCGTGGCCAGTTCCTTTGGTATGGCGTCATTTACTGATCGCCCCCTCGGATAAGATAAGTGATGGATTAATCGAAATTCTCCCGGGGCCTTTTTTGGTACTATCCCCAAAGGAGAGATCACCCACTCCCGAAAGGGGGGAACAGCAAATGGGCCAGCAATTCGCCCCTCAGTTGTTTCTTTTCGGATTTTTTCCCTTACCACGTGCTCCATGCCCCTCACTGACCTAAGGTTGGGGGGGGTCCGCCCTTGTATAACTTTTGCTGCCGGAATAACAAAACCTAACTTAAAACCCTGAAGAACATAATGAACCTCTTTCTTATCCGGGTGATCGCTTAGGATCTGCTCGAGTCGCCAAACATTAATTGGAGTTGGGCCCCTTTCCTTTCCCAGGACCTTGCTGCCCACCTTGGCTGTTCGTACCGGGTCCTGTGCCCATTTGGTTCTTCCTACCTCCTGGTGGCTTTCCCCTGTAACAGGCGGAAACTGAGTGTGCACCGCCGCATACTGAGCATGCGTGGCGGAATTTGCAAGTGCCTCGCGTGCAACGCCCAAACCTATTATATTCCCAACAGGTGGCGCTACCTGTCCGCCTACTGTCCCATCTATTGGGGTCATTTACTGGGGCTACCCCACCTTTTATTAATACGTGCCCGCTGTCGGTCTTCGGTGTATTGGTCGTGTCGACCATACAGTCGAGCCACAGATCCTGGGCATGTCGGTCCCAACGCAGTCCAGGCGTGAAAGTAGCTCTATGGCGAAAGGCTTCATCATACCTTAGCCATGCTCCCTGGGGGCCTACCCCATACGCCCTCTTTATTATGTCTGCATATTTCAGCAGTTCCACCGCCCGTTCTGGGAAAACTTCCAGTATCACCCCTAGGTATATCGAAAAGGCGGAGGACCAGTTTGCCCAATTCCTATCCGCTTTTGGTCTCCGGAACCTTTCTCTTTCTTTGCTATCCTCCTTATCAGCTGGATCGATTATCGGATCACTGAATAGGAGTGCAAAGATGTCTATATATTCCCCCCTCCATATTTTCTCCCTAGTGGTGTATGCCAGGTGTTCACCTATAGGTGCCGAGAGCTCAGAGTATCCCCCCCCTTTTGGGGGTAATGGGCGATTAACTACAGAACTATGAATTGCCCTAGGTGACTGTAGCCCCCTATCCTGCTCCAATCCTTGCGCCCGCCAACTTGCATTCTCTGGCCGAAAACCACTACCTGCTGCTTGGTATCCTGCTGGAGGAGGAATCGGTGTTACTTTCACCCATGCCCCGTTCCACCACAGCATCTGAGCTGCAGTGCCCTGAGCTGTGAAGGGGGGGGGCTGGGCTTGTCTGTGGGTCTCTTCCCCTGGCCCTACCTCTCCTATGCCCTTCCCTGCTCTGGCCAACTGTTCACTTAGCCGTGCATCCAATCTGGCGAGCCAGTGAGTCTCTCCTTCTTGCTCCTCCTCCCCATATCTACTCCAATCGAGTCTCCGGCCCCACTCACCTCTTCGGGGCCATCTCTGCATGTCCCTTGTTGGCTCTGGTGGAACCCTCCGGTGAGCTGCCATCTCCTCCAGTTCCTTCTCTAATCCTTGGATTCGCTCCCACATTGCTCGATCTCCCGTCTCATCTTCATCGCTCCCGTCCGTCGGTCTTGGGGCTGCTGACGCTGTCTCCTGCGCCCCTGTTGAAACAACATTCTGCCCCCCTCGGGCTTGGGATGCCCTATCTGTTGGGGCCCCAAGCGCAGCGGATGGCATAGCCCTGTGCCCCCTGGCGTGATCACATTCCCTTCGGTCTAATGGAGGGGCATCCCTTTGCCCTTCCCAAGGTTGCCCCTCACCATCTTCCCCCCAATCCCAGGCTTCATACCCTACTGTGGGGTTAGCAAGGCCTTGTGCGGGAGTACTGCTTTGCACCCCCTGCCAATCCCTCAGGCCGGCCATGCGAGGCTGGCGCGGTGGAGGGGGATAGGCCTCAGCCCATTCCTCATGTCTGTACCGGGCAGGGGGGGCTAAGGCCCGCCCCCCACGCCGCAATGCCCCACTCATTTGATTTTGGGCAGGGGCCCATACCTCCTCGGGGGCACTGTGCCCTGCCCCCTCTAAAACACACTCCCCCATGGGGTTTGTTCCCCTTCCCCCGGGGGGCCCCTGCTCTCTTAAAGCTGCCGCTTCGTTTCCCACTGTGGGGTTAGCAAGGCCTTGTCCAGGGGTACTGCTTTGCACCCCCTGCCAATCCCTCAGGCCGGCCATGCGAAGCTGGCGCGGTGGAGGGGAATAGGCCTCAGCCCATTCATCCTGTCTATACCGGGCAGGGGGGGCTAAGGCCCGCCCCCCACGCCGCAATGCCCCTCTCATTTGACTTCGGGCAGGAGCCCAGACCTCCTCGGGGGCACTGCGCCCTGCCCCCTCTAAATCATACTCCCCCGTGGGGTTTGTTCCCCTTCCCCCGGGGACCCCCTGCTCCCTTAAAACCGCCGCTAAGGCCTCACAGGCCTGAAGGCGGCCCCTCATTTCTTGCCTTGTGGGAGGGGTTATCATTTCCCCCCTCCCGGTCGGGCCCTCCGCTATGACCGGAGGCTCCTCTGCCGCTTCGCTAGCCTTCCTTTTCTCCCCCTTCTTCGGCTTTGAAGGCTGCGCTGGCCGTTTCTTCTGCCGCCCCATCTCTCACTCCCACAAATCTTCTTGCAATTTCCCCCGATGCGCAGGCACAACTGCTGCCTGCCGATGCTGATCCGCTAATGAAGACCGCGTGCGCTGGCAGCCCTCCCAGCCCCTCCCTTCTAACAGGAGGGGTGGGACCGCCCCAGCGCCGACCAATCAGGTGCCCAGTACACAGGCCCCTGATGTCTGGGCCGCCAATAGCAGGCGCCCAGACCGAAACAGTGCGGGGTTTCCTGAAGCCCTGCAGCCCCTCCGCGCTCATTTTTCCCGGGCTGCAACTCGGCGGGCGCGGCAACCTCCCCCCGCCGCTATTGCGGTGCGGAGGGCCCATCTCAGGTATATGGGCCCCCTATGTTATAGCATAGTAAGCATAATGGTTAATCTGACCCTGCTTTCCAAATACTTTGGTCCAAACTTTATTCCCACTGAAGCCAGGGTCAAAACTTCCATAAACTGCAATACTAACTGATTTGACCATCACATTACTAACTAGCAGGGCTTAGGGCATCCTGTTACATGCGATATTCATTTTCAGCCCCTTGGTGTTGTCATTTTACCAGTGGAAGGCTGATATGCTTGCTCATGGGGTTACTACAGGGTGAGCCAACCTCTTCTGGATTTGTGCCACCATGCTTTTAAGCAAGGAAAGTTTCTTCTTTCTTTTTCTTTTTTTAAAATAGGGCCCTGAAATCTGTCTGTCTGAAGATAGGCTGTTAAGTACACCCACAGGGTTCCTCTGAGTTGGTGGCATTCGGGAACTGGGGAGATTGATTATCTGCACTGAGTTTCCCTTTGAAAACTGGTATAAAAATTGGCAGTGCATGAAAAGTCGCCTGAGTTCTTTTGCAAAGAGTGCTAACAACCAAGAGCCTTCAGGGACCCATTTTTCAAACTTCAGACATCTGTCCCTTTTCTAGCAGGAGAGGCTGTTATCTAACCCCACTGACTTTCTGCTTCAACTGCAGGTTCTGGCAAGTGCTTAGCAAGGCTTAACCCTGGATTGGAAGAAGCAGGGAAATTCTGCTTGTCTGAAGAGAACAGTGCCTACTCCGTCATATGCTGTTAACTCAGTTGAGGGTATTTATTCTAGTGCTGTCACATGCTTCCTGCTCCTATGCCTCCATCTTCCAGTGCATTCTCTTCCTGTGCCTCCCCTCCCACAGAAATTGGTTAAAGATTTTGCCTTTAAAAATTTGTGCATAAAAGTGAAAGATGACTCTTCTCTAGAAGTAGACTATTTTTAGGTCACCCTTAAAATAGCTGCAAACCATGGTCAAAAGAAGGCATCCAACAGATCCCTAGAAAGCAATAGTGTGAGGAGGGCACGAGAGTTTGAATAGCCAATGCAGACAATCCTATCCATTGTTACCTTGCATTTTTGGGGTCAGATGTACTAAGGGCCTTAGTGGAAGAAGCCTTGACCTGTGATTAGGGTGCTAGACAGGGGGTGAGTGATGGGGGTCGTGCTTTGCCATAACCTCCCTGTGTGACGGTGGGCAAATCACTTAGGCCGTTTTTGCATGAGACACTCCCCTTCATGTCCACCCAGTGGACACCTCGGGGAGCGGCCGTGTAACAGTGATGGTGGGTGGGTGTGTGCTCCCGCAACCTACTCATCTCCATGCACAGAGCAAACGGCAAAAAGCCTGGTTGCTCCATGTGTGGAGATGGGTGTGTGCCCATCTGATGCCTCCCCCCACACATGGTCTCCGCAGTAGCATGCACATGCCCTCCCCCTCCCCCCTGTGGTCTGTGTTAAAATGGCCTTAGTCTCTCTGGGCAGAGATAATAACGTTACAGTTGCTGAGCTGAGGAGGGCTGACCTAGACTATCCTAAGCAACACCCCCTAGCTCCCCAGAAGAACAAGGGGAAGGACATTTGGAGGGAGGTAGTCCCCTCTCTGCATGCCCTCTTAGGAGTGTAATGAGCACCCTTGGGTAAGAGGCACAAATGGCAGGAGAGAGGTCTCAGCACCCTTTCCTCGATAAAGCCCCCGAAGGGCTGGGTGGCAGCTCCCTCTTGGCATGAAACTGAGTAGGTGAAGACAGGTATGCAGTTGAGCTCCCTAGTCAGGCACATTTTGCATCCGAGACACCCACCCTGGCACATCAAGAGGGATTCACGCCTTTACCCTCAGGCTTTATCTGTGCTTGGGGAGGTGACTGAGGGGGTTTGGGAGGAGCCCTGCTTGCTGTTTCTGGTTGGGACTTAAGGCCCCAAGCAATATAGTCACTGCCTGTCTCTCTAGGCCTCATTTCCAAGCTTGTAAAATGGTGAGCTATAGCTTTTCCCTACCTCAGAAGAGTGTTGTGAAGAGAAATCCTTCCAAGATGCTTGGATATGAGGGTAACGGGGGGCAAATAAATGCGTGCGTTAGCTCCAAAATGAGTGGTCAGATTTTTCAAGCATGTGTGCGCGTGAAGCACTGAGACTTCCAGCAAGGCCATTTTTACAGGGATGGAGGTGGATGGGTGTTCTGGCGCAGTGGGTGGAGGTGAGTGTGTGTCTCTTTACATGGATCCACACCCACCTCCACCCATGGGGCTCCTCTGGTTTTCCGGAGGGCTCTGTGGATGGAGGTGGGTGGGATGATGGGTTTAGGTGGGTGCTGCATGGCAGTGCACACGCACCCCCACCCATTCCCCATGGTTTTTTCATGGATAAACACCGAGTGAACACCCATCTCCTCACCCACCGCTGGCCGTTTGCATGGACGGCACCGCACCCTCACCTGAGCGATGGGTGGGGCCATCTCTGCCCAAATCTGGCTAGAAGTCACTATGATATAGGAGCTTCTGGGGGTGAAGCAGGAGGGCTGTACCCAGGCAAATGCACCAGAGGTCATGAATAAACCCGAAATAACACAAGCAGGCAGTGCCAGTGAGAAGCACTGGCACAGCTCATAGGCGTATAGGGTCTGGAACATAGTAAATTAATTACAGTAAATTCCCTCCCTTTTCTAATGGGTGAGACATTTTATGTCCAAGCGGGGCCCAGAAATTGGCAACATGTCTCTGCTGGGAGGCCGGCACCACCACTGCATACAGGGCTCCACCTTCTCTGGATCCGGCTATGTCTTGCCTACCCTGTGGTTACTAAATTCTCAAGAACCTGACCCTTAGTTCAGTAGCTGTCAGCAGCATTCAGCACATATCAGTGCTTTAGACCTGCTTCCTTTACAGAAATAGAAACCCAAGGTGCAGGCCCCTGATCTCCCTTTCTACAAGCCAGAGGGAGCAGGAGGCCAGGCAGTAATATAAGAGAGGCAGAGGAAAAAAGGAGGCTAGAACTACTTAGCTGGCTGGAAATGTGCTGCTTGAAGACAATTTTTGCAGGCATTGAGCATCACAAATGACTGGGGCAGGAGCTCTTTCATACCATTCTGGTGCCAGCAGGGACCCTTTAAATACAGATTTACAGTCAAAACCATCACTGCTGCCTCTGCTAAAAGAGGGCATTTAAGAAAACAGCAGAAAACGCAACTTAAAGAAGCAGACTAGCTTTGCTTTCCTAAGTGCATTGCTATGAAGATTACCAAGCAGGTCCGAGCTTTTCAATTCCAATACAAAATCCATAAGCTCCCACCAAACCCTCCCTCCCACACACAGGCATGAGAAATCCAAAGGCGAAATATAGAGAGCGATTCTCCCTTCTTCTTTTTTTAATAGGGCAATTTGATTGAAGTAAGAATATTTACCCTGTTTGAGCTTGGGATTTGCAACTTTAAATCTGCCACAGTGCCAGGTGCACCCAAAAAGATAAGGGAGTTAGGAGGTGTATTTCCATGTTAAAAAATATTCTGAGATTAATTTGAGGCAGCTTCTTAATAGCTCAATATTTATATATTCACCGCTGCTGTTATTATTCGTACCCTATTGCACTTGATTTCCAAAAATGGTTCCACTTAAAACAAAAAGGAAAGCTACCTTCTACTTCCCCCATCCCCTACTGTACCCTGAAAAATCTTTATATAAGAGGGGAGAGGTTTCATAACCTTGTTGGCTGATGATGTTAATGATGCTGTGACGCTGACACAGTATTAAAGCAGGTACAGAGCGGGGAGTGTATATGGTGTGATGGGAGATAAAAAGATACTGTTTTAGATAAGGGTAACAGCCTCTCGAGAATCCTGCATGTTTGGAAAAGTTATGATGAGGGAATAGATAATTTTGTTTCACAGGGGAGGGTGAAAGTCAAGAGGCAGAGGAATTCCTTTATGTTGTCCATACTGATGACAACAGATTCATAGCCAGCCCAAACTGCTTACAGATGGGAGCTCTGGGTGTACAAAATTATGACTTCCCCTGCTGAGTCAAGTCCTCTTACACCACCTTGAATTTTCATTTGCATTATCTCAGGAGGATAGGGGTGTGCATTTAATTTCTGTTGTTATAACATAAATGAAAAATTTTATTTTAATTTTTGTTATAAAAACAAAAATGACAAATAATAATAATTTAAAAAATGAATATGAATTTTTGTTTTTGAAATGGGAAAAACTGAAAAACGTATTTATGACTATACCTTTTTTGTTTCTCATTTAATTCTGATCAACCTTAGGGAGATTGTACCCCCAACAGAGGGCACTATGTGTACCAAACCTTGAAAAGATTGGATAAAGGGGACCGATTTTAGAAGCAATTGAAAGTTGTGATTTTAAGTAAAGCTCCATACACATTCCTGGCTACACCTTTTTTATATTCCATCCAATTTGCATGAAACCTAGGAATATTACGTCCCTTCACTAGTGTACCAATACTACCACATTTCAGAATGATTGGATAAGGTGTCCTGATGTTATAAGCTATTAACTTGAAAATACATTTCTAGCTGTAATATTTTAATATTCCATCGTGTTTACAAGTAATTTGGCAGACGTTTATCCCACAACTTTCATGTCATCTCTGCCAAATTACAGGACAGTTTGATAAAGAGACCCAATTTTATAAGCAATTGAAGTTGTCCCCTTGAAGACTATTATTCAGATAAATAGCAGCACATGCAGTGCCAGTCAGAAACAGGCACCTGGCATGGCAGGGTGAGAGAGGCTGTAGGAGGGAGGATGGGGAGCAACCGAACAGACTGATGAACACACTCACTGGCTAATTACTGCATGCTTCCAGCTTTACAGGACCAATCAGTGGTGGCTACGAGGCAGGCATAGGGGGCAGCCCTCAGGCGGGCATAGAAGGGACATAACTGGGACTTTGGGATAGCATCCCAGAAATCAGGAGACATAGTTTACACATCCAGGCTGGCCAATTATCATCACAATCACATCCTGCAGCACTGTGACAGAGGACATAAGAGAATTTCTATTGGCTCTTTCCTAAACAGATGGTTCCGATTTCCCACTAACAAGTGGGGGAAAAAAAGTTGGGGTGATCGCAGCACAGAATGAGGATATTTGATTTATATTTCTGATGGCCAACTGGCATCATAAACCAATCATATACCACAGTGACATGTAAGAGAATCCCTGGCATAGACTCATTCTCTACATATGCTTGTCAAGTTTCATCCACATTATTATTTATTTTATATATTTATTTCATTATATTTATATGCTGCCCCCCATGCCTATGGCATCTCAGGGCGGCTTCCAACATAATATAAAACAATTTTTAAACATAAAAAAATCTACAATATCCTAATTAAAACAAATTTTAAAACACCCCCTACAAAAATTAACACCCCCCCTCCCCTCCGAAGGCCTGGGTGAACAGCCAAGTCTTACAGACACGTCGAAAGGCCAACAGGCCCGGGGCCAGGTGAGCCTCCTCCGGGAGGGAGTTCCACAACCACGGCCCGGCCACCGAGAATGCCCTCTCCATTGTGGCCCCCCCATCTTACACGGGGGACCTCCAGAAAGGTGCCCCCGATGGACCAAAGGGATCGCTCTGAGGCACAGAGGGCGAGGCGGTCCCCGAGATATGAGGGGCCCAGACCATGCAGGGCTTTGTAAATCAATACGAACACCTTGAATCTGGCTCAGTACGCTATAGGCAGCCAGTGCAGAGCGCGGAGCACTGGTGTTATGTGCTCAAGCTGCCCTGTCCCCGTCAGGAGCCGGGCTGCCGCATTCTGCACTAGCTGCAGCCTCCGAACCAGAAACAAGGGAAGCCGCACGTAAAGCACGTTGCAGTAGTCTAGCGGGCCCGGAGAGGTAAGGTCAAAGCCCCCGTCCCAGATACAGCTGGCGAAAGGCGGCTTTAGCCACCACCTCCACCTGCCGATCCAGACGGAGGTTCAAATTCAAAACCACCCCCAGACTCCGAACCTGTAGAGCAACAGGTGGGTGAACCCCCCCATCAGACCATCACCTCCATCTTATTGGGATTGAGCTTCAGTCTGCTCTGCCACATTCAATCCGCCACGGCCTCCAAACATTGGGAGAGTAATGAGACAGCAGGACCTGGAGGTACAGCTGAGTATCATCAGCATATTGGTGACATCGTACCCCAAACCCTCTCACGATCTCCCCCAGGGGCTGCATATACACATTGAACAACAGTGGAGACAGAATGGAACCCTGCGGAATGCTGCAGGTCAAGTCCCGGGGGCTAGATGTTTCAGCCCCCAGCCCCACCCACTGGCTTCTACCCAAGAGGAATGAGCGGAACCATCCAAGGACAGTCCCGTCCAGACCCCCCAAGTCTTGCATTAGATGGGAGGCAAAGAAGTTGCAGCCAGGAATATATATGCAGATTTTTGCAAAATAGCATAATTCAACTGCTTATAAAATTGGATTTCTTTATTCAATCTTTCTGAAATCTGGTACGCTTAATGCCTCCAATTGGAGGTATAATCCCTCCATTTTTGATCCAAATATAATGAAAAACAAAAGCGTTACAGCCAAAAATGTGTTTTCCATTGAAACCAATGGAAAACTAAAAGGAAAACAAAATTTTGATATTTATGAAAACGAAAGATTTAAATAATGAAAATGAAAAATGACATGGGTGCCTGGTGCACACCTCTCAAGGAGGACTGCCACATAAGCCCTTCTTCCAGGAGGGTGTTAAAGGAAGTAACAAGGGCTGGGTTCTTTCATGTCTAGGTTTGGCTGAATTTTATCTCTGTGTGTTCTGGCATAAGTCCTCAATTTAAAGTGAATATTACTGGCTAAAGGAATAGTCCAATTCATTTTGAGAATTGCATTATTATGACAACAGATTCCTCCGCAATGAAATATTAGTCTTGGAATAGAAATGTTGAATAGAATTGTATTTAATTCAATGAAATAAATATATATAAAATATCTACCCATCTATTCTATGTATCATTTTGTCATTTTCTATTTGCTATCTATGCTATATAAATTATATACTATTAATCAACAGATTAAATTTCTCCAATCCCAGTGAATTATTATGAAGACGCTAACACAAATGGCAGATCAGTAACAATAACTCTATCAATATGGCTCAGTGCCAGGCTACCAGTTATTCTGATAGGTTCCAGAAGTCAGTCTTGAATATAGCCAGGGCCTAAACCATTCAGGGCCCTAACAACCAAGAGCACGATCTTAAACTCAATCCGTTGCTCCACAGGCTGCCAATACAGAGAATGCAGGGCAGGCATATTATGACCATGGCTGCCTAAACCAGTAAACAGCCATGCTGTCACATTCTGAACAAGTTGCAAGCAACAGGTAAGCACTGCCGGCAGCCCATAGAAGAGGGAGTTACAAAAGTCAAGCCTTGTACTCACCAGGGTAAGGGTTACTGTGGTGAGGTAAGCCTGCAACAAATAAGGGCATAATTTATGCAAATTGCATAGTTAAAAAAAGCATTTCCAAATTATGTCCAGTACCTGGGCTGTCATGGACAGGATGAGGTGGTTGAAAATGATGCTGAAGTTTTTTAGCTGGCCCACTAACTCTACCCAGATACCAGCCACATTCAGAGACCTGAGGGAGGCAAGGGCATCCTCATATTGGCTGCCCCTTCCCACCTCCATCACCCCAGTCTTCCCCAGATTGAGCATGAGGCAGCTCCAATGCGTCCAGGTGGATACGTTATTCAGGCATTCCTTCAAGGTAGAAGCCAAGTTGGTAGGGCTCACAGGACAAGAGATATACAGTTGTGTATCATCAGCATATGGATGATACTCAACCCTGTGCTTGATCATGATATCCCTAAATGGCTGCATGTACAAGTTGGACAAAATGAGTGAAAGAATAGAACCTTGAATCCAGATGCCAAACAGTAATTACTTAGGCCGCTTTCGAGACCGGCCTTACCACGGGGAAGATCGAGGCGGTTGCCCTGGGCCTCGCTCCTGGGCACCCTCACACTGGTCCCCCATCAGTAGCCTGCACAAGCCCCTTCCCGCGGCAGCAGGCAGCCTGGGTGGTGGGGGACAAGACCGGCCTTACCGCAGGGTGGACTGGAGCAGCTTCTCTGGGCCCTGCTCCCAGGGGGGCCACATGTCGGTCCCAACTCACCACCAGCAGCCTGCCCGAGCCCCTGCCCTTGGCAACAGGCAGCCTGGATGGTGTGGGACAAGGCTGGTCTTACCGCGGGGTGGACTGGGGCAGCTGCCCTGGGCCCTGCTTCCATGGGGGCCCCGCACCGGTCTTGATTCACCACCAGCAGCCTGCCGGAGTCCCTGCCCGTAGCAGCAGGTAGCCTGGGTGGTGGGGGAGGAGCTACTGCCCACCCCAACCACCCACCTGCCTGGATGCCTCACTGCCATTCTGCCCCTCCCTGCTGAGTGCTCACCCCAATGCAGTGCTGATGAGTCTCCCACTGCAGTCTGTGGCATGCACACGTCTGGGCCAGCCATTTCCTGGATCTGGCATGCTGGGAAATGTAGTCCTAGCATGGTAGATCCAGGAATGGCTGGCTCCAGTGTTCGCATGTGCATGGTGGCACACAGCCAGTGGGTGACATGGGACCTTCAGTAGCAGTGTGCGGCAGCAGACAGTGGTAGGTGTGCGCGGGCAAGGGGAACTGGCCGAAGTTAGGGTGTGTGAGCTGCATGTAAGTTTGAATGTGCGTGTGTGTGTGTGTGTTTGAATGAGTGCGTGTGCGTTACTGCATGTAAGTTGGTTTTAGTGTGTGAGAGTGAGTGAGAGTTTGAATGAGTGTGTGTGTGTGTGTGTGTGTGTGTGTGTGTGTGTGTGTGTGTGTGTGTGTGTGTGTGTGTTTGAATGTATGAGAGTGATGAGAGCTTGTGTGGGAGTGAATGACTATGAATAAGTGTGTGCATGACTGCGTGTGAGTTGGTTTGAATGTGTGTATGTCTGTGAGAGAGAGATGAGAGCAGCTTGTGTGTGAGAAAATGACGGTGGGTGTATGAATGAGTGTGTGTGTGTGACTGCGAGTGAGTTGGTTTGAATGTCTGTGTTTGAGAGACTAGTTTGTGTGTGTAAGCTTGAATGAGTGCATGTTTGAATGAGTGTGTGAGAGAAGTGAGAGCATGTGTGTGAGAGTAGTGTGTGTGTGTGTGTAAGAGAGAGGTAGGAGGCGCCAGGGGGAAAGTGGGTGGAGCTGTAGAATGTGGGTGGGGCATAGGAAAGTGGGCAGGGCTGAGGCCTCCCCCCATTTTATCTTTGCCTTGGGCCCTGCTATTTCTAAGGCTGGTCTTGGCTCCTTTTAGATGAGTGGGGCATACTTGCGCGATGCGCTCATGTGATTTTAAAAAGTACCACGGGTGGCGATTAGATGAGACTTCTCACGTGTTATCGCAGCTCGCACATTCTTTTAATACTGCAAGGTATTTAATCCGTGGTACTAAATGAATGCGCGAGCAGCGATAACGGGCGAGAAGTCCCATCTAATTGCTGCCCACGTTACGTTTAAAAGTCATGTGAGCACATCGTGCTCCGCTTGTCTAAAAGCACCTTAGTCTTCAGTTCAGATAATTTAAATCTTACCAGCAACTTTTCCCAATGGCTCTTCCAGGAGAGTATCCTTGCAGCCAGTTAGAGCACAGTTATTATTATGCAGGCCAAAGGGAAAATCTGGAAACAGAAAATCCAAGCCCCTCCTTTAGCTTAAGAGCTGACTCTCTTATTCTCTCTCCCAACCAAAGTTGTTCCCTCCACAGAAAAGCCTAATCCTCCCTTTTACTTTAACAGCTGAATGTTGTGTTCTCTCCCCCACCCCCTTTTGAGATGAGACTAATCCTACATCCTCTACCTCATGGGAAATATATAGATTGATCCCCCTTGATCTCTATTGGCAGAGAATACCTGGGCATTCTAAGCAGTTGTTCTCTAATCCTTCACCTGTAATGGCACTCATATGAGTTCTCATTTTTAGTGTCTCTCACAATTTATAATTAACACCATATGTTACATGGTGTGATCCTGGGGAGCAGTGAGCTGACACTCTCAGTGCACACCTCTAGTGTACTGTAGCATCTGAAAGATTCAGTTGAGTTCAGGATCCTAGCCAGTATGTGGGACTGCCTTTTGTTAGTCCATCCCAAGCTTTGCACAGGACTCAGAGGTATGGGGCAGTCTGGAGAAAGCAACAGTTGATTAAGCTGTAGGGATGTGCGAACGCGGTTCAGATGTTCGGACCGAACTCGGTCTGTTCGGATGTTCGGACCGAACTTGATCCTTTCAGATGTCTGAACTGAACGTCTGAACTGAACTCGAAAATGGCCGAATGTGACTGGAAGAGGGAGGCAGCTGAGGAGCAGACTTCCTGGCACCAGGGGTGGAGACCAAGGGTTGTTTCAGGGGCAAATGATACTGATACAGAAAAAATCTTTGAATTCGGTATCAGTAGCACTATTTTCGAATGTTCGGCCAAGTTCGGCTGAACCGAACTCCGCCGAACCGAACCCGAACTCAGGTTTCGGACCGAACATCCGAACCGCATTCTGTTCGCGCATCCCTATTAATCTGAACAGGGATCAGGAGTTGCCTGCTGGTTTTCAACCAAGGAGATTGTGCCATTTATTTCTCATGCACCAATTCCATGGGGACACAACACGTACCAGCAGCTCCCCAAGAGTGTTTATGTGTACACAGCCCAATACATATTTGTGGTGGATCCTCAATTCGTACTGGACATAATGTGTAAAACCCCTTGATTGTAAGAGACCTGTCTCTAAGTATGACTGTTCAGTAACAGGCACATTACTGGTGCTAAATAAAATTAAGTCAAATCCCCAACCCTTGGCCCTGACTTGGGGTTCGTGTCACTCATCTATAGTTGTGAATTGGGCTAGGATGAGGTGGGTGCCCAATTGCTTCAGGGCGTTTTCATAGAGGAGCCTTATCTCTTGCTGCGCTGCTTCCTGCAGCACCATGGAGCAATTAAAACAAAGTGTCAAAATATGCTGTGTGCTGTCACACAGTCTGGAAATTATGAAGTAATTAAAATAACGTAAAAGAATATTAAATCCATAAAGCAGTTTCCCCCAAGGCATTTGTGCAGGCCCTAGAAAAACAGAGCTTTAAAAATAGTGATGAGACTAGGAAATAAAACTGGGTGTTCAGGGGAATCGGCCTCTGGATGACTCAGCAGAAAGAGAAGCAAATTCTGTGGAAAGAACTCCGAGAGAATGACCAATGATTAGTCACATGGTATAGTCTGCCCAGTCCTGGTTATTCCTCTGGGTGTGTGGGTGTTTTTTTTAATGTTCTGCTAAAAGTGACTTAATAGGAGTTTCTGCCCTTAAAAGAGGCTGATGTTAAAACAATTCCTTCTTATTCAGCAGATCTGCTCCTGGAGCGAGGATATTTGTGTGTTTGTATAAGGGCAGATCACCCTCAGTAGAGTTTGAAAGGTACAAAAGTTCCCCTTGAGTATTTAGGTTCAAGAGCGTGCACAAATGCAGACAATCAAATCAGTTGGATGACTCATCTGCTGGGGAAAAACACAGGTGGACTTTATTTCCTGACCCCTTTAAAATGGCATTAGGCAGGTTTGCTAAATATTATATGATATAGCCTAGGGGTGTGCATGTCATTTTTGTTGTTACAATAACGATAATGAAAATTGCAATAACAAAAATGACAAATAATAATAATGAAAATAGAAATGAAAACGACATTTTATTTTTGAAATAAAGGGAAAAAACTGAAAACCGTATTTCTGGCTATATTTTTTTTGTTTCTTATTCAATTCTGATGAAATGTGGAGAGATTGTACCCCTAATGGAGCACACTATGTGTACATAAGTTTAAAATGATTTGATAAAGGAAACCGATTTTAGAAGCAATTGAACATTGTGATTTTAAGAAAAGCTCCATACACATTCATGACTACAACTTCTTTATCTTCTATTCAATTTGCATGAAAGCTGTGACTATTATCTACCTCTACAAGATTAACATGTCTGCCAATTTTCAGAAAGTTTGGATAAAGGGTCTGATGGTATAAGACATTAACTTGAAAATACATTTCCAGCTGTAACATTTGTATATTCCATCCTGTTTACAAGATATTTGGCAGGAATGTACCTTCTCTGTCATCTCAGCCAAACTACAGGACAATTTTATATAAAGGAACCCAATTTTATAAGCAATTGATATTGTCCATGTGAAGACCAATATTCAGATAAATAGCAGCACATGCAGTGCCAATCAGAGGCAGACACCTGGCACGGCAGGGGGAGAGGGACTGTAGGAGGGAGGATGTGGAGCAACCCAAAAGACTGATTCACTGGCGAATTACTTAATGCTTCTAGCTTTATAGGACCAATTGGTAGTGGCTTTGAGGCAGGCATAGGGGGGCGGCCCTGAGGTGGGCATAAGGGACATAACTGGGACTTTGGGGATAGCATACCAGTAATAAGGAAACATAGTTTACACATCCAGGCTGGCCAATTATCATCACAATCACATTTTGCAGCACTGTGACAGAGGACATAAGAGAATCTCTATTGACTCTTTCCTAAACAAATGGTTCTGACTTCCCAGTAACAAGTGGGGGAGAGATGTTGGGATGGTCACAGCACAGAATGAGGATATTTGGTTGACCTGTCTTCTGGCCAATGGCATCACAAACCGATCTTATACCACAGTGACACGTAAGAGAATCCCTGGCATAGGCTCCTTCTCTGCATATACTGTGCAGGCATATAAAATTGGGACCCTTTGTCACATCATTCTGATATTTGCCAGAGATGATTGTCAACTTTCGATATATAATCCTGACAAATTTCATGTACGCAGGTTGGAATACAAAGTTGTTACAGTGAGACATGGATTCCTTTATTAAATCTTTCTGGAATTTGGTACACTTAATGCCTTCCACTTGAGGTATATTCACCCCATGTTTCAGCCAAATACAGTGAAAAACAAAAATGGTACAATCAAAAATGTGTTTTCCATTGAAACCAATAGAAAATGAAAACAAAAGTAAAAATGAAAATGACAATATGATATTTATGAAAACAAAAACAACAGATTTAAATAACGAAAATGAAAAAATGAAAATGATATGGGCCCCTGGTGCACACCTCTAGTATAGCCTACACTCACTGTTACACAACAGGGGCTATGTTCACCCATTCTAGGAGTTCTGCTGTATTCCTCTTGTGTTTATTCAAAGCTAGATCTTCTATTACTTGCTGCTACAATTAGCCTTGCACAACCAACACAGATGAGAATGAGCTGGATCCTAGTCCTCCTTGTGCACCATCCACAGAATTATTTACTACGGCACTGCTCTGTGTTTAGTGGGATGGGAAGACATAGGGAAGGGCGGGATAAAAATTTAAACAAATAAAATAAATAAATAAATAAATAAATAAATAAAATAAAAATAAAGATGACTCCTGCTCCCTGCCCTGGATTCCAGAAATTCAATTTCAAAGGGCTAGTGTAGATAGCAGCTACCCTGGGGCAAATAGCCCATGAGGTCAGACCAGAAATTTCAGCAATTGGTACCACTTGGGGTGGCAAATTATCGCTAAGTTTATTTAATAGCTGTATGCCTGTAGATATTATTCACACGTGATAACCTGTTCAAAGTAGCAGCTTAGGAGTACCTGCTTAGTAAGGGCAACTTCACAGCTGGCAAGCTGGATATTTATTGGCAGCCGCCACAGGAAAGCTGCTCATGAGGTGAGGTTATCTCCTATTTAGAGCTATATACAACCATGCAAGCAAACCTGCACCACACGACTCCGGCTGTTTTTAGATGATCACACTAAAACATTCTTAACAGACAGAACAGTATGACTCATAGTCATAACAAAAAATGTATTCTTGTTTTTAGACGATATTTACTAAAACGTTCTGAACTGTGTGTGTAAATGTCTAAAATGTTTTAGCGTTATGTTGGAGGATTTTAGAAATCCTGGAAGGATATTCTCAAAACATTCTAACTATTTATATGATTAAAAAGATTGCTGTATAATGTTTCCCAACTGAAGTGTTTCAGTAAAAGCTGGACGAAGGTGTTTTAAGAAAACAAACTAAAACCAGGAAGTGTTTAAAAATGAAACGTTCTGTTTACATGATCTCATATCCATATCTTCATAAAACAGACTAAAACATTTTTAATATATCATCTAAAAACACACTCGCATTTTGCCATCCTAGGTTGTACCAGTTTTCACTCTGTTTCATTGACTATGATTAGGAACCTGTTCACTGCCTTTTTCCCATTGCCACCATGGGAAAAATGCAGGGAACGTGGGCCCACAACTATGATGCAGCTCAGGGTTGGGGCATACTGGCAAGGAGAGGTCCTTGCCTACAGTGTTCCTGGCGTCTTCCTACAGTGTTCCTTGCAATAGCCAGTGCTATCACCCCCACACTTCAGTGCAAAAGAAAATACCCAAATTGATTTTTATTATTGATTGATTGATTGATTGCAGCTGTTAAATGGAATAGCTGAAGTTTAGAGGGAAAGCAAAATTGGATCATAGCAGGAAGCCCTCCAGATCCTGTAAAGCTCACAAAATTAATAAGCATGCCTTATTGGAAATGTATCATGGTGATTTTAATCAGGGGAGGGAAGACATTTGTTTTGAAAGTCAATGTCTGTCGTTCATTTGGGTTCCGTTTCCATTCCTTCCCGCTCAATAGCACGCAGAGCACTGGGTATCGCTTCAGCCTTGGCTCTGAGTCAAATTCTCCTGCCCTTCGGGGAGACAAAAAACAATCAATACAAACTATTAAACAACATACCCCCACCTCCCTGCCATGCCTCAATGATTTAACATTTCCCATAAAGGTTAGAACCCCCTGTGTCTGTGTATGGCAGGGATGCCTTTTTGCCTTCACATTTGTCATTGCTCAGCTCTCCTTTCTTTCCCTCCAAGGTCTTTGTGCTTTCTGAGCGTGACTCCAGTATGGGTGGAATAGAGTCAGCTACCCTACAACCCTGCTTCAGCTTCATTGGATATAGAAGTGATTTTCTGCAGATCCTGCAGTGAATCGCACTGTTTTGCTCCTCTAAGCATTCTGAAGCCAAGAGCTGGAACTACAACAACTGAGCAGCGTATCTGGCCCTTTAAGACTTTTAAAAGTTGCATTGACACTACTGTTATTATTGTAAAGGTGCTTAGTGACACCATAGTTAGGTCTGCCTTCTGAAATGGTCTTAAAATGGGTTTTTAAATTTACTTTTATTTTTATTTATTCAAAACTTATATCCCGCCCCTCCTGCCCAAACAACACATACAAAAAAAAATAATCAACAATAAAACATTTAAAAATAAATCTACAAATTTTAAAACAAGTCATAAAAACACACCCTCCCCCCCCAACCCCCCCCCTTTGCCAAATGCCTGGCGGAACAGCCAGGTCTTACACAAACGTCGAAATGACAAGAGGGTGGGGGCCAACTGAACCTCCTCCAGGAGCGAATTCCACAGCACAGGGGCATCCACCGAAAAAGATCTCACATCAGTGGCCACCCGTCTCACCTGGGGAACCACCAAAAAGGCCCCCACAGATGATCTCAGGGGTCACACAGGCACATGGGGACTGATGCGATCCCGTGGATAGGCAGGGACCAGGCCATGAAGGGCGTTAAAGGTCCAAACCAGCAAATTGAACCTAGCCCGGTGCTTTATAGGCAGCCTGTGCAGAGTCCGGAGCACAGGTGTCATGTGCTCCTTGCGGCCTGCCCCAGTAAGGTGATGGGCCACGGCATTCTGCACCAGATGCAGCCTCCGGACCAGCTTCTTGGGCAGCCCCACGTAGAGTGCATTGCAGTAATCCAGCCTCGAGGTGATGAAGGCATGGATGACAGTGGCGAGGTCAGAATCTGAGAGATACGACCGAAGCCGCCAGACAAGATGGAGCTGCCGAAATGCACTCCCCACCATGGCCACAAACTGAGATTCTAGGCTGAGCCGTGAATCGAGGAGCACACCCAGACTCCGTACCTGCGGGACCATGGGAGGGCGACCCCCCCCCCACAAGAGGAGATTCAACCACTCCCAGGCCCCCCAGGCCCTAACCCACCAACATCACCTCCATCTTGTTAGGATTCAGCTGCAGATGGCTTACCCTCATCCAAGCCCCCACAGCCGACAGGCACTGGGAAAATAAAGAGACTGCATGGCATGGATCGATGGAAAAAGAGAGGTAGAACTGAGTGTCATCAGCATACGGGTGACACTGCATGCCCTGAAACCCACTCATGATCTCCCCTAACAACTGCATATAGATGTTAAACAAGAGGGAGAACAGAATGGCACCCTGCGGAACTCCACACATGAGGTCCTGGGGGGAAGATGTACACTCCCTGAAGACCACCCGGTGAGTTCTCCCGGCCAGGATATAACTAAACCAGTCCAGGACCGTCCTGCCAATCCAGCCACGGTCCTGCAGGCGAGTCACCAACACCTCATGATCGACTGTGTCAATCTCAGCTGAAAGGTCTAGCAGGACCAGTAAGGTCTGACGACCCTGGTCCAACGCTAGATGGAGATCATCAACCAAGGCCACCAATGCTGTCTCCGTACTATACCCAGGCTAAAACCCGGACTGAGAGGGGTTAAGAAACCGGTGCAGTCCAGATGTTCTTGGAGCTGCCGTGCCACAGCCCGTTCAATAACCTTCTCTAAAAACGGAAGGTTAAAGACCAGCTGGTAGCTTGCCAGGGAATCAATGTCAAGTGATGGTTACTTGAGAAGGGGCCTAACCACAGCCTCATTCAGGCACCCTGCCCTCCTGAAGGGAGGCACTAACCACCCCAGCCAGCAACGGCCGTAACGTCTCCTGGCTAGCTTTCACCAGCCAGGACAGGCAAGGATCTTGTTTACAAGTGGTGGCACGAACAGATCCCAACAAGGACTCCACATCGGCAGGCAACACCATCTGAAACCGATCCCACAAAACAGGAGGGGACGGGGCATCCATAGCCCCAAGATGATCCTCTGCAATAACTGCGGAACCGCCTATCTGTCTCTAAACTTTACTGTTGCGCAGTGGAGCTAATCGGTGTTAATTAATTGTATTTTGTGGTACTGCTTGATACTTCAGCCACAGACCAGGAACCCAGGGTTCTAGACACTATACGGACACAGATCAGAGGTGGTACCTGCCCCCAAAGATTGTCTCAGACCCTCAAAGAAGAATTTTTGCTTTCTCTTATTTCGGAATTGGGACCTGTTCTATATGACTACAAGGGATGGGGGTGTTTGCTTCAATACATTGTAACATAAGATGCAGATTCTGGTCCCACCTCTCCCTTCTGTAACAAAGTTCAGGAATTTTTAGATGTGGAGATGGTTCAAGTGTGTCCCCAAGCTAACTGTAATTGACCTGAGTCAAGATATGATGCATCCCCATAGTTTCAGTTCTGGGTTTAGAGGGAGCCAATAGGAATCGAGGAGTTCATTCAATGAAAGTTCATCCGTAGAAAAAGAGTGAAGACATTAGGGGTGTGCAACAGGGCCCCATGTTGTTTTTAATTTTGGGTTATTGTTTTTGTTATTAAAATGTGTCGTTTTTGTTAACGAAATGTCATTTTTTGTTATTGGTGCTGATTTCAAACAAAGATTTTATTTTTGGTATCGTTATTGGTATACACACAATATCTAGTTATATATATATATATATATATACACACACATACAGAATCTAAGCTAAACCTAACCTATGTATAATACAAAATATTCCTATCCTATAATCCTAATATATATAATAAAGCAGCCTAGTATCTAATCTCTCTCTCTCTCTCTCTCTCTCTCTCTCTCTCTCTCTATATATATATATATATATATATACATATATATATATATACACATACACACACGTGCACACACACACACACACACATAACTAATATCCAAATCTATATAATATTATATGGACAGGGGGAGACAGACTGGAAGGGAAACGGAAAACTCACTAAAAATCCTCTCTCTATCTATCTATCTATCTATCTACAGGGGAAGACAGGCAGGGGAAGGAAAAAGGTAAAATGTAAGGGTGAGGAATAAGGACTGGAAAGGTACTGGTAGGGATATATATGGGAGGAGTTTTAGCGCAAGCACCAGCAGATTCTGCAAATGCACCCTGACAGAACAATAGCTAACACAGAACCAGAATCAAGCAGCCCAGCCCTGCAGTATAAAGCGTTGCAGTGCCCTCCCCCAGAGCTCCCCTGATTGGTTCTGGGAGGAAGAAGGCATTGAGCAATCACAGGGTGCCAGTCAACTGCCTGGGAACTGCTTGCGCTGCTCATTGGCCAGCGATTACATCCATCAGGTCTTTCCCCTCCTATCACAGGTCCAGTTCAAGAGTTCAACATTGTTTCTGGCACCAAGATGTCTGCTCCCTCCTCCCCTCACCACATTTCCCTCCAAAAAACACCTGCCAGGCTGCTAGGCAATAATGAAATCAATAACGACTTTTGTTTATAGTTATTGATTTTGTTATTTTTTGTTGTTTTTGTTATTGCAATAACGATAATGAAAATGAAAAATTTTGTTTGTCCTTATTGATATAATGAAAACAACATGCACACCCCTAGAAGGCATCGCTGGACAATGAAAATAAATGAGAAATACGGAGAAGAGGAGCTCAGTCCCTTCTCTCCAGAACCCCATGACTTACTATTCTGTAGGGGTGGAACTCTGGGCAAAATTTCGGTTTTGGTTACTTCCGGTTTCGGTTCTCATGTATTTTGGTATCGGTTCTATTGTATCTTTTGCACTGATTTTTGTGTTAGATTTTTAACATTGCAGTTTTCCCATTGAAGTCAATGGGGACAAACAGCAATGTTAAAAATCCATGCAAAAATCAGCGCAAAAGATCCGATACAACAGATACTGAAACCCCCCCAAATTTTGGATGAATCTGAAATGGCCATTATCAGGTACTTTCGGTTCTTTCTGAAACCGAAAATCCCATCCCTACTATTCTGTATGTACCCTGCTTGTTTTTCCTGTTTTTAGGTTTGTATTTTTTTGCCCTTCCCCTTTCTCCACTCCTCCTCTCTACAACTTTCTTCTGTCTATTTCTTAGCTCTGCTCTCCCTGTCCTGGATGCATACACCCTATGGTATCTGGCTCTGGCATACCTTTTGAGTTTTCACAGACCCACTCACCCTGCTCCCTACCTTCCCCATGTACTCTCACTACATTATCCCTCTCCCCAGTCTCTGCGATGAGTTGAGCTCCCTCTGTCTCGAGGGGTGCTGGGAGGCCATCCTACCGCTCCTTACCTCAGTCCCCCTGACACTAGGCTATTAGTACAATGCTTACTCAAACTAAGGCTGTTTTTAAATGATACATTTAGAACATTCTAGGCATTCTAGAGGAGATCGTCTAGATAGAATGTTAAAAAATATGATGCATCCGGGTTTTAGAATGTTTTTGTAAAACACCCTTTTCAAGGTTTTATCGGAACATTCAAAATAACATTATACAACTGTCATTTTTACCATCTGCAGAGGTAGAACATTCTAATCCTTTAGACATCCGGGAACTAATACTCTAATAGAACATCACAACAGTGGTCATTTAGTCACAGAACCTGGGCTGATTATGACAATGATATCATTCTGACAAGTCAGGTAAGAACGGGTTTGGAATGGTATAGTATATTTGTTTAAAAACAGCATCCGTCTGAATAGCTATCATTGAGGCATCCGTCTGCAGATGCTACGTGTATAAGTGAGGAACACCCTGAGCTGCAGAGAGGTTGGTATTTATGGCCTTATCTCTCAACTAACCCCATGTTTTTTTCAAGTACAGCAGTAAAGGAAGCACATAGGATTCCATGCAATATCACCTGACTAGGTGGAGTTTGCAAGAAAAAAGAGTTAACCTTAAAGCCAGATTTAGCGAGTTCTGTGGTCTGTACCTTGTCCTCCAACTGACTTGTGCCAGTTACAAGTTGCCTCTGACATCCTTCCTTGGGCCCTAACATCTTGCTATCTTCAACTTAGCATCACTAATGCTAAATCAACTTAATTCAAGTCCAACCAGGCCTTACAGACCCTTATGATCTATTAACAATCCTAGTAGTTACTGCTACTAGCTACATCTGTATTATTCCCATCCCTGTCTTCCCCATTGGTTTTCCTAGCAGGGGCTGTTTTCTCCCCATGCCTCCTAATAAGTCTCCCTTCCTACTGTCAGCACCACACTCTAATTTGTTCAGAAGTCAAGGCTGTTGAGACACTCATCTTATGACCTGAGCACCCAGGACAACAGGAAGATGGTGTTAATCCTCAAGACTGGCAATTCACTCAATTCAATTCACTGTTTTCACTATGAAATCAGAAGATGCGGTTCCAAGCATACAAATGAACAATTTCTCTCTGGTCCCCCCTCCCACTGCCACTACCTTTGTTTCTCTGCCATCCTTGTGAAGTTGGAGATGTGCTTGGCTAGGCAAGCAGGGGGATCAGATGGGGATGATAAATAGGACTGAAATTACAGTGACACAGTGTGACTATCTTGTAGCTGCTGGACTGGCTACATGCGTGTGGCCTTTGATGGGTAAATCCAAGTGTTATTTTAGGTGGAGAAAGCCCATGCCCGTTGGGCTACTACACTGAAGCAGAATAAATTAGTCTTTTCAAAAGACTGCCTCCATTTCAAACCTGGCTCTGTTTGTTTATGATTTAACATTGGTCCCATTGGATGGATTTTTGGTGCCCTAAATTCTGGTGGCCTCAGACTCGGACTAATTCCCTAATGAACAGGAGAGAGCATGGTTGCTGTGTTGGTCTCAAATGTAAGAGGAGACAGTAGAACTATTTTGCCCCCTTCTCTTACATTTGAGACCTAGTGGACAGCAACCACACACTCTACTGTCCATTAGGGAATTAGTCTGATGCTAAATTGAAGATGATATCTTTTATTGCCCCAACTTCTTGGTGTATGCACTTTATTGTTTGGTCTCTGGCCATGATGCTTAGTGAATAGAGCCAGATGTTCACTCAGCTGTTGCTAAAGCAGCTTTATTATATAACAGTTTCAGCAAAATCATAACTACCTGCAGTCTGCAATGGTCTGAAAGCCCATCCTGGCAACCACGGGAGTTCAAAGGTCAGGAAGGGTAAGGAAAATAATTAATATGTAAATTTTACCTCAAGGGAATCAGAACCCAATGGCCAATATTGCCAAGTGAAATCTGTTGTATTCTCCCTTTGCAGCTCAAGAGGGCTAACTTTTATAACTCTTTTGTTATGGATTTCCTTCTATGATGTTTATTCAATTTCTGGAAATCATCTTGCTTTTGTTCTTAGAAATCTCTGAACTTTCTTGGCTCTCAGCTAGCTCTACATTTTGGCTAGGTCACCCTAACCTGCCAACATAATATATTTTTCCTCGTGTTTTGACCCTAATCATATTTGCATAATGCTTTTGTTTGTGGAATCTATTTGTTCTGGCTTATTCCTATCTTTCAAAATTGGCTTTCATCCCAGCAGTCCTAAAATGACAAAGCTATCTAGTAAAAACTAAACATGTTTCTGACTGGATGTTTTTCAGCTGAGCACTTGGTTAATAGCCTTTTAGCTAAGTTACTGTAACTGTAGACTAGTTTAGGCGGCACCAGACCTTTGGGTCCACCGGCAGCCAATGTTCTGTTAGTTACAGCATGCAGGTCACTTGTCAATGACTGATTTCAATGCATTTGACACAAGAACATATTGCCTTCTTTTAAACAAGGGCTTCTCTGTGTGTGATAGCGGCTAGCAGAACAGAGCTTAATGGAGATTCTACTTTATTTCTAGCCTATGCTTGTGGAGCAGAAGGACCCGAGGTCTCTCTCATCCAGTCACTGAAAAGTTTCAGTTGGTAGTGGTACCCATCATAGTGGCAACTAGGGATGGGACTTTCAATTTTGATTTTAACCAAAAAAGGCCGAATGTGTCTCTTTAAGTTAAAACTGAGAGATCAGAGAATTGGGCCCATCTTGGTTTCCAATTCTTGGATCTTCTGTTCCATTGAAGTCAATGGGAAATCCTCCCATTGACTTCATTGGGAAGAGAGGGAAACCTCTTCCACCCCACACTCCACTCCTAGCCTCAGAGGGTAGGGGTGGGGATCCATTACCCCTAACACCCCCACCCGCTGCGGCCCGGATTTACCCACCCTCAACCCCCAGGGCCCCTGTACTATACTCGCTGTTGCCAGTCTAGTCTGGAGGTTGGGGGTTTGGGATGCTGGCTGGGCCGCCGGTTCTGCTACTGGTGGCCTGGCCTCCTCCACTGCTGACTGATGTCGGGAGCCTTCTTCGCTGTGGGGCAGTAGAAAAGACCCAGTCCTCTGGCAGTGGAGCCAGCTCCTGCCACCAACTAGCAGCAGAGGAGGCCTGGCCACCGGCAGCGGAGCCAGATCTCTACCAGGCAGCTGGGTCTTCTCTTCCTTCTTCTTACAGGTTCGAAGATTGAAGAAAATGCTGCCAGATCAGCAACGGTGCAGCGCACATGTGCAGAATGACCACTGAGACCATTCTGTGCATGTGCAGCCCTAATCCAAAATGGCACCGCCAGTGGCTGTGCCATTTTGAAAGAGACCATTTCTGCACATGCATGGAATCGCTCCCCATGCATGTGCAGAACAGCTGCCCTTTTCCAAAATGGCACCAATGCTGCCAGTGTCATTTTGGATTAGGGCTGCACATGTGCAGAATGGCCTCGGAGGCCATTTTGCACATGTATTCTGCGCTTCTGCGGCAGTGTTTTCTTTAATCTCTGGACCTGTAAGAAGACGGAAGAGAAGGCCCAGCTTCCTGGCAGAGTACCTGGCTCTGCTGCTGGTGGTCAGGCCTCCTCTGCTGCTGGTTGGTGGCAGGAGCTGGTTCCGCTGCCAGACGACCGGGCCTCTCTGTTGCCCCACAATAGGTAAAGTACAAGGGCTCTGGGGGTTGGGTAAATTTGGGCCACAGTGGGTGGGAGTGTTAGGGGTAATGGATCCCCACTCCCACCCTCTGAGGCTGGGAGTGGGGTGGGGGGGATGCTTAGGTTTTTTTCCGGTAGGCTCCTCTGTGTATCGGAGGGTTCTATTTTCCATTTAAGTCAATGGGAAAAAGAGCAACCAGTAGGAGATCTGAGACACAGGAGCGCCAAAACTGAAGGAAACTGATACCGATAGTTGAATAGGGTCAGGATTGCAATCTTCAGAAGACAACAAAGAATTTTTCATGCAAAACGGTTGTAGGTTTATATGTTTGGCATGGAAGTCAGAGGAAACAACAAATGGCACTGATTGTAGTGAAATTTGAAAACCAAAAAAATACAAGCACTCATTATCCTCTTCAGGTGAAGGAGGGAAGGCGGATGCAGTGGAACTGTTGAGAGAAGTTAACAGGCTCAGAAAGGCACAAAGATGTAGCTTCATTCTCCTGCACAAAGAGCCCTCTGGAAGAACTGTAAAGATGTACAGGAGTTAGGTGGTCTCCTAGGAACTCTTCGCTATTGCTAATAATTGCTATGGTAAGGACTAGACAATGGCTTGTGAACACTCAGACAGTAGCTCATTTCAGTAGTGTTTTAGTACTAAAACGTATCCCTACACCAAAGCAACTTCTATCTATTAAGATGTTCTTGAAAAGTACTGGATTGTGACAGTGTCGTTTGTCAGTAAAACTGGGTCAGCATGGCCAAATTTCAAGTCTTAACTTTCCCACCATCAGGAAAATACATCATCAGAACAAATAAGTACCCTGACAGTGGTAGCAATAGCAATGGCACACTGATCCATTAGAAAAGCAAGTTGACCTTAAGGTTACTAGGATTTGGAAACTTCAAAGAGAGACAATCCATATGCTCCTACCCTGATTTGCATAAATATGTATAAATTGACATAAATTAAAATAAATGAAGTCACAAAGGGCCACCACACAGTTCTCCCTTTCCCCTTCCAGCCTAACACAAAGCCCCCTCATGCCAACAGATGGGATGAACACACGCACACATACTTACTCACTATCTCTCGCATACACGCACTCACACATTCACATGAACACTTGTGCTATGGTGTGGACTATTTTATGCTTAATCCCCTCGAGGATTGTGGGAAACCCGGAGGAGCATGAATGAGTGGAATTTTTGTCCGTATAGTGTTCCGACATAGGGTGTTTTCAGACGTGAGGGTGGGCAGCTTTACTCCACTTTACCCTGCTTTAACTTGAAGACCACATTAGTTCCCAGGTGTCAGATGTTGTCATGGGATAGATCCCAGCTGTTTTGGCAGCAAGCATGGGCTGTGACATGGGAAAGTCTCAGAGTCATGGCATGCTAGCTGCCAACATGGCTAGGATCCGGCTGCCCAACCTGGAGTAAAGCAGGCTATCACATTTGAAAGTCCACTTTACTCGACCAAATCCAGAGTTCCTGCTGGTTCCAGGTGCCATGGTGGCCGTCATTGGCCACCATGGCTGTCTGTCAAGGGGGAGCGGGGATGGGATTGCTAGATGCAGCACAAGGATGGGGCTGGGTGGGCACACATCCGTGTGTCTCGCCGCTTTTCCTGGTGGCCCGGCCCCATCACATCAGTTTGGGGCCCTGGATTACTCCCAGCTACAGTGGTGGCCCAACACCAGATTGGGTAAGTCTGTGGTGGTGACTTGCCGCCGTCACGTGTAAAAACACACAGTGTCGCTCTCCTCACTATCTCATGCCATAACAAGGGGAAGCTACTATGGCATACTATCCCACATGTCACATCTTAATGATCCAGAGCTCTAGCTACTGTGGGGAGTTCCTAGGAGAACATTTGTACAAGCCTATTCTCTGTGTGGGCCACAGCACTAACACAGATGTGTAGTGGAGAAAGAACACAGGGGAACAGAGCTCCGGCACTTTTCCTGCAGCTCCCCTCAGCAGCCTTGGAGACTTTGTGGGGGCTCTCATGAAGAGCTCCTGCACTTTTAAGATTACCACTACACCACTGCAGATGTGCCACTGGAGCAGTGGCAGCAGTGCAGAGCCCACTCGGAGAACCAGCAGTCCAAGAAGTGATCCCTGCCTGGACACCCTTCCTAATGGCAGGTGCCAAGAAGGGGATTCTTCACACATGATAACACACTGGTGTCTTAGGCCGCTTTTAGATGTTCGCGGCGCTTGTTTTTCAAAACTACCGGGAGGCGGGTTTACACGTAACACCACTGCTGATTATGTGCATGTGTGGGCGATGCGCATCCATTTCCGGCCGCGTATGTCCACTCTCAATCGGCGACCTGGTCAGCTCGCGGCTGGAAATGGACGCGTGGCGCCCACACATGCACATAATCGGCAGCGGTGTCACGTGTAAACATGCCTCCCGGTAGTTTTGAAAAACAAGCACGGGCGCCGCCGCGAATGTCTAAAAGCAGCCTTAGAATCACCATTAAAAGGGACTGTCACTTTTACAGACACGTGTTACAGGTGCCTGTAACTTGCTAAGCACTGCACAGAGATAGGTAAGGGAACGATTGAACTCACTTTCTATGGGTGTTTTCAGATAAGCACATTACCCACTATTGGTTACCAGTGAGGTTTTCACACAAGCATAGTGGGTACTGGGTGGGGAGGCACTTGTCTGAAAAACACCCATCATCTTCTAAAAATAGATTGTACAGGTGTGAGGCAGCTCAGACCCATGGCTAGTATGAATTTTATATTTTTTATTTATTTATTTATTTATTTATTTGAATTATACCCCGCCCCTCCTGAACACAGCTCGGGGCGGCTTAGATATGGATTAGATTTTAATTTCTTGAATTGTTTAATGTTTGAATTTGTTGTAAGCTGCTCCGAGCTGCCATTGTGAACAGGAGGGAGCGGGCTACAAATGTTTTTAAATAAAATAAAATAAAATAAATAAATAAAATATTACTTATTTGGCCACTTTCCAGTTTCTACCCCCAAGCCCTGAAAAACTGAGCTCAGGGTAAGAGAGCTGAGAGGAGGGCATGCACACAAGGGTTAGGAGATAGATCCATTATCTGGATCTTCCACTTCCTGAGAGAACCTGTCTTCAACGTCCATGCAGCCCTCGGAACTTGTACTAATTTTCAAAGTGGGTCCCAAATGGTACCCCATCCCTGGCCTACTGTAAAGTGTCATGTCTATTTTATTTCCCACTTTTTATAATGCTAGCTTCTTGATGCACCCTGTGTGCCTTTCAGCTGCACCTATTAACGCATTTTAGGACCAGCTTCTATCAAGAGGACAAGCAAAAAAGGGGTATTCACATATTACTCTGTGTGAGCTCTATGAGACAATGGAATGAGAGGGATGCACCACCAATAGAATCCTGACCTGCGAAGAGCTTCATAACTTTCACAATCTCTCCTTCCTCCAAGGCACCATAATTACCATCTCCAGAGTATGGGTACTAGCACTTCCAGAGCTCTCACAGACACACAGTTGGAAGAAAGAGATCCATTTTGGACCTTCCCCCAAACTCATCCACATAAGGAGAGTAAGGGCCCAAGGGTGAGATCACATGAGCAGCGAGGGCCCGATTCCCGCATGGCCCCGTGGCGTGCAAATGCGGCCACCACACTTCTGCGAGTCCGCGGCATGGGGAACTGGGCACATAAGCAGCCGCCTCTGCTCATGAGGAAGCTGGGCTGCTCTCTGAGTTCCTGTGGTGCCTGCCACATGAGCGAACACTTGGCCCTGCCCCCACCTCCCTCCTCTGGCCTGAAAGAGAACCTGTCCCCAGCTGTGACTGCGTGTAACGGGTGAAAGGACCCACCACTCATGGTTCCACAGCAGTAGTCAAACGCAGCCCCTTAACATAGGTAGCCCCTCCTTGGGCAGCCTTACCCCAGATGAAAGAAGGCTGCTCTTCAACGCATCCTTGGAATTTTTCCAAGGGCACATTGCATGTTTGCCCTGCTCTGGGGCAGGGGGAACATCTGGCAGCCACTGGCCACACGATGCACTACATCACGTGACTCGGCTGCCCAGGGAGGGTTAAGGCTACCCAAGGTGTGATAGCCTCCCCTCCCTGTCTCTTGTGGTCTCACTCCAAGAGTCTTATCTCTGCCAAAGGCCAAAATTTCTGTGACAGAGCCTGACACTTTGTTATTGGCATTAGATGGGTCATAACATCCATTCTGGCCATAACTAGATGGCAGGTAAAGTCTAGCAATGGTGCACTTTGCACACTCTAGGCAAAGTGTCTTGTTCCCCTGTTGCAACAAACTGTGGAAACCAGGGTAGAGGAACCTCAGGCCTGGGGGCCAAATGTGGTCACTGCATCCAGTTCCTACCCCCCAAACACTGAAAGACTGAGCTCAGGGTAATGGAGCAGCGATGAAGGCAAGCACTAGGATAGGACACAGATCCATGATCTGGACCCTCTTCTTCCTAAATGCACCCCTGCCTCCATCATTGAAGTGGCCCTTGCAGTTTGTACTAATTTCCAAACTCCTGTAGGAGTGGGGTTCCCAGATCCCCTTTCACATTCCAGTACACTGTTGTGCCCCTTCTTTTTGTTACGTCTGTGAGGCTGGAGACTGCTTTGAAATTCTCCAGATCCAGAATGCTCCCCCAACACAAAGCTCTCTACCTGGGGTTGATTTCCTAAGTGTGCCTGTGTGTTCACTGCTGCCATCTTCCTGCCCAGTGCTGGGGAGTTTCTCCAGGGGCAGTTACTACTGTCCAGCTTCAGGTAGGACAGGGCTGCTGAACCCAGAGCCAGGAGGAGTTTCCCAGGATCAACCTAGCAGCCATTTGTTGCTTGGGGAAAGAGAGCACCTCTGCTTGGGGGAGCCCTTGCATCTCTCTGCTGCCCCTAGTGATACTGGCCAGTACTGCAGGGAAAATCAATCCGCAACAGCCTTCATGATCTGGGAGGTGGGACTGCAAGCATCCTGACCAGACCCCGCCCCCCAAGATTTCCTGCCAAACACAGGGCACCTGGCAACCCTAGTTGACCTTGAGGCATATAGGGAAGTGGACTGGGAAGTATGACTACCGGTACCTTATGTTCCTGTTATAGTGGGAGCGTAGTGGTAGGGTCTGTGGGGAAGCCACAGGAAGGGGTGGAGCCACGTGGGGGAGCTTGGGCTGGGACTCGCAGTTGGAGCGAGGCGGGAAGCAAGAAAGCAGCACCTGCGAGTACTAGCATGCAGAGCAGGCCCAATAAAGATCATGTTTGAGTTTACTCTGACTTGCCTCAGCTCATTGTTACAGCTCATATGTAACTATATATTACTGCATTTTCTGCATATAATTATTTAAGTGGCTACTCTGATAACTGCAATAATAAAAAAAGGAAGGCTGTAAATACCAGCACAAGGCAAGTTAAATTATTAAGGGCTGCTATATAAGGTGCAGACTTGCATGACTTTTCATCTGGCCTTTTGAGCAGTCACAGGACTGGTTTACTTGACCAGTCAGCTATCTCAGAAAAGCACAGTAAGTTTTATTGCTCAAATGTCATTACATTTTCTAGGAGGTGTGATCCTAATCTCTCTGAAATCTCTGCAGGTCCTAATTTGCAACGGATTGCCTGCATTCAGAAAGTCAAGCTGATTGATCACAGATGCAGGAATCTGCTGAAAACAAACGTATATCTCCACTATTCTGTAGAGATTCATTTAGCAACTGTCTGTGTTTACCTGCTGAGTTAAGAAACAAGATTGCTCGTGGGCTCTCACTGCTTTTGTTTCATGGTGACAAGTACACACCTAGCCTGGTGCATGGTGGAGAAAAGGCTTAATTCTGACCCAAATAATAACAACAATAGGGGAGGGAGATGGACTGCCCTCTGCTCTACTTTTCTGTCTGCCATGGATGAATGGGGATGAACTCGGGGGAGCAGGGCTCTGGGGACTCAAGGAGAAAAAGATGTTGCTACTCCCACCCCACAACACACTTTAGACTCTTGTTACTCCACTAAGCATAAGAGACATTCCCTACCTTAGAGCTTTACTTTCTAACTATACAGGCAGATAAGGTGTGGGAGGGGTAAAAAATTGAGATACACAAGACAGACAAAACAGTCTTGCCACCTTCCCTGAAGCTTTGACCCAAAGAGGGGAGAGGTAAAAAAGGCCTCTCCCAATCCTTTCTGATGGGGCCACACCCAATTCAGAGCATTATTCATCATGGCATTTTGTAGGGATGGGCGAATGTGGTTCGGAAGTTTGGAGTTTGGCCCGAACTCAGCCTGTTCGAACGACCGAATCCGAACACAAACTGACCGAACCAAACTCAATTCTGAACGTCGAAATGACCAAACAGTTAGGTCAGTTTGGATCGCGTTCTGATGAGTTCGGGTGGCAAAAAAAGGGTCACTGGAAGGTCAAATGTGACAGGAAGGGGTAGTCAGCTGAGGAGCAGACTTCCAGGCACCAGGGGTGGAGAGGCTTGCAAGAAACAAAACTATCTGCCTCCCCCCTTCCCAACACCTTCTGAGCTAGACAGTTCCTGAACAGCAGGCGTTTAAGAAGGCTCCCTCTCCCAGCATTTCCCAGCTTCCCAATCCATTGCAATCCTTCTCCCATTTCACCCATCCAGCCCATCTACCCCCATATTCTCATTCATTTATTTAGCTTAGCTTAGATAGATTTAGTGGTTATTTTTTGTTTTTACCCCTCCCTGTGTCCCCTGTGTTCAATCTTCCTTCCTCCCTCCCCCCTCCATTGAATCCTTTCCCTCTCCCATATATTCCATCCCAGATTCCCTTCCCCTGTTTTTTCATTTAGAGTAGGATTATTAGATTGCTTTAAGTTTCATTTCAGTTTTGTACTGAAATGAAACTTAAACCTTAAACTGAAACCTTGTGTTGTTTGTGATTCCCCCATCCCATCTATCGATTGATGATACGTTAGAGATAATAGACAGTTGTAGGAGTTAGCTTAGTGACAGAGATAGTGTTAGTGATAGAGATAGTGTTAGTGATTTAGTTTTAGTGTTTGTAGGAGTAGGCCTGTGTACTTATTAGATAATCCATTTAGTTTATAGCATTTAGAATAGTTAATAGCAGTTAGATTTAGTGTCGATAGATATATATAATATTAGGTAAAAAAATTAAATAAAAAACCCCATATAAAAACAAAAAAACCAAATAAAAAACCCCAAAACCATATAAAACCAAACAAAAAACAAAAAAACCATATAAAAAAACAAACAAAAAAACCCATATAAAAACATTTCCCAAACAGCCGAACCCGAACCGAACGGCCGAACCGAACGGCCGAACCCAAACCCGACAAACGAACCGAACGACTGAACCAAATGGATGAACTGAACGCAGCCGAACCGAACGGCCGAACCCGAACCGCGATCTGTTCACCCATCCCTAACATTTTGCAGGAGCAGGGCAAAGCCTTTTCACTCCACCCCTTACTAACATGGTCCTGCCTTTGTTTGAAGAAAGAAAGAAAAAAAAAAGTTCTCTGGATTATCCAGATACCCTGGGTAGCCCAGGAAAATTGGGGTTTCACCTGGAGGTGATGCCTCAAAACCCAGGAGGCTCATGGTCATCATCATCATCATCATCATCCTTTTATTTATATCCCGCACTCTTTCCAGAGACTCGAGGTGGTGGTCAAACCTACAGGGGAGGTACTTGTGCCTGCATATTGCGTGCCCTGGGATACTTGAAAGATTTTTTTAAAGATACAGCTCCTCAAAGTAAAAAATTAGGGCTCTGCTTTTATTTTATTTTTAAATGTAATTTTCTAGTGTTTGTAGTTCCAAATGAAAAAGCTTAAAAAATTGACCTATGCACATCCCATCCCATGATTTGAAAGCCATTATCATTATGTTGACCAGGTGAGGTTGGCAATGCTGAACTAAGCAGCTTTCCCCACATCACAGAGAAGAGAGGTGAAATGGTTATAGAGTTGGAAAGTACCTGAAAAGTCATCGAGTCCAGTTCCTCAGTTTGATGCAAGAAGTCTACTATTACAACATCCCCATGGTGCTCTGACTTCTCATACAATGTTCTATCTGTCTGCTAGACCACTCTGCTTTCAGCATGAGACATCTTAAAATTCAGTATGCAGAAATTAAAGTACCCAGAATCGGTAGCTATTGACCTCATGAGCTGGGCCAGGGCAGCTGTAAAATGCTCAGGGTCCCTGACTGGCAGCTGAGCTTGTAATAAAACAAGCACCTCTTCCCTGCCTGTGAATGAGTTCTTGCTGCCCTTTTTGCAATATATATATTGCACACACACACATGCTTACCAAGGGAATATCTGCACTCACATGCCTACCCTGTTGTTGGTTCAGGAGTCTCAGGGTGTTCTTTAAACTGTGTGGGATCTGTGGCCACTGAGTGGTGCAGCTGCGGGCGCTCATGCATGTGGGAGGCACCCTGGCTCGCACGGGACACTCCTGATTTTTCAGTGGTGCTTTGTGCGTGGTCATGGGCGGCCGCTACGTGGGTCATGGGAACGGTACGTGTCTTCCTGTGCACGAGCTTCAAATGAGAAGTTGGACACATGGACCGTGGGCGGGGGCATGCATGGGTGCGTCTCATTTAAAAATACCCCCAGTGGGGTTTTTTGCCTTCCCCATTAGCGTGGGGCACAGCTCATTTGTTTGTTTCATCTGGCTATATCTTTAATTATTCTGTCATTTCAGACAGACATAGGAATGCGCTGGTCAGGTCTGATCTCTACTTACGTAAGATTTCGTTATAGGCTCCACTCTATTCTTTGGTTGGTGAATTTGTTTGTCGGCGTGGATTATGATATGGTGAATTTTAGGGGTGGGAATTCCGGTTCTCCCGAGATCCGATATTGCTGGTATTTGGGTGTATCGGCTTAATCCGATAAATCTGATATTTACCTGTACCAGCATACCAGATTTTTAAAATTGGCCACGGTACCGGATTTTTTACATTGTGGCCATTGAAGTCAATAGCCGCAATGTAAAAAATCGGGTACCGCGGCCAATGTTAAAAATCTGGTATGCCGATACCGGTACATCCAGTACCCGGGAGAGCCGATACCGGTACATCCAGTATCCGGTATTCTCCCTGGTGTCCCACCCCTAGTGAATTTAGGCTCAGAGCAGGGGGTTGAACTATATGGCCCTTGAGGTCCCTATGATTCTGTGAGTCTCCATTTGAGAGCACAACTGGTGTAGGGACAGTCTGTGGGGCTGTCTTTGAAAATTAACCCCTTGCCATGCTGTTGTTGAGAGAAGCTATTTTCTGTCTGTTTTTTTTTAAAAAAGAAAAGATTTCAAGTCTTTGAATCCACCATAGGGCAGCGGCGGGAGGGAAGCCCTGTTAAAGAAGGACTGAGTATATAATTTCCAAGCAAGTTATCATTTTCTTCACACCAGAATCTGCTGAAAGCACTCCAAGTCTTTCTTACTAATGCTACAGAACAAAATAATTGCGTGGTTAGTAATGCATCTCACACTTCTTGGAGTGATTTTTTTTTTTTTCTCTTTCTCCATCCAGAGCAAGGACAGAATGTTACACTTCACTTTTCCAAAGTGGCAAAACACTCTTGCCAGCTTTTTATTTGATAATTTTTAATATATGCACTGCTACATCACCTAGAATTTAAAAGAACGAAAAGAGCCACTATTTATGAAGGACAGACAAACCAGCCAGCAGAGGAAGCGAAGCTAACAAAGCAGATGCCAAAAGACTGCTGAGTGTCATGGATCACTGAAATGAAATGGAGACAGATGTTTGCACTAGATAAAAATAACAAATCTTTCTAAGGCCCTTTTCAAACGGGCCGCAATGGGTGGGGATATGGGTGTGCACCCGCAGTGGGTGGAGGTGGGTGTACGTCTATTCCCACGGGCACACACCCACGTCCACCCATCTCCACGCAAGAATCAACTGGCATTGGAGCGTGCTGCTCTGTGCGTGGGTGATGGGTGGAGATTGGTGGAGCACGGGAGCGCGCATGCACCCCATTCACCATGAATGCTGTTCTATGGACTCCCCTCACCATACACGTGTGCGGTGGGGGCATGTGAAAAGGCCCTTTAAAAATAATAAAACAATGCCCCTATGAAGAGGCCATATGACCTCATGAATAGGATACTGGCCTGAGAGTCAGAAGAGGTAAGTTTTATTCCTGGCTCTGCTATTGATTTGCTTTGTAACCTTGAATGTGTCACTTCATCTGTCTGTATCTAGATTTCCCTTTCCCATAGTATCTCTTTAGACGACAAGCTCTTTAGCACAGGGATTGTCTTGCATTAGGTCTTTGCACAGTGTCTACTGAAGTGAGGCTGTGATCTCATATATTGTACTTAGATTGAAAATGAATACCTGATTTCATGTTGATGAATATTATTTACCTATTTGGATAGCTCTCCAACTAGTCAGGTCAAATCTTACAGCCAAAAATTTGTGTTCATTTGTTTATTTGGTTATTTCAGTTCAGATACTGTGATTATTTCACTTTGGATATTTGACTGAAATAACTGGACAAATATTTGAAACAAAATATCTGAAATGAATAAATGAAGCAGAAAATAATACTTATTTGAATCTGCTTCGTCTAGCAAATCCCAAGTGGAGAATTCAGTCAAATAGATTCATTTTTCAGATAGCTAGTTTCATCTCTAATTGTACTATATACAATGAGTGGAGAAGAAAAAATTGGGAGAGAAATATGATAGTCCCCTACTTCATAGGTACAAAACAGTAAAATATCCAAATAGTCTGGTTGAATATATTGTATAAGTGTTTGTTCCTTTAATTGCTGAAATGGATAATTTAGCATCCTGTCTCATGGGGTGCAGGTTGGAGGTAGTATTGAGACATTATCATTTTTCTTTCTCTGTTGTTCCCACCATGTCTGGGATTGTGTATCTCCATGTAGTTGTTTAGCTCCTACAAACCAGAAGGGGGAGTAGGAGGGCTGTGTAGCACATGGGGGTTCTCGGATGCAGTTCTTTCTCTTACACAGAGCAACTTGAAACCTAAATGCTTTTAATCACTGGACTGTAAACAGAAAAGCAGGCATGATTGTTCTGATTAGGGAATTGGTCAGGGACATCTTTCTGAACTGCAGAGCCCTGTGAGAAGAAAAACCTACAAAGGCCATTGTAGACAAGGAAGGGGTTGCCAATCAGTTCATTGACTCTACTGAGGCTGCAGGGTTGAGTGTTGCATGCACCTAAGGCAGTAGTTCGCTAACTTTTTGCCTGTGTGACATCCATTGAGACTTAAATATGATCCAGCAATAGAGACATTTAGAGTGTTGCAAATATCAAGCAGGACAGCAGCGACCCCATCCAGAGATGGTGGGACTAACCTTACTACCCCTCTGAATCTGACCGGGATCCTTCTCTATGAGCCCCTATTTCTCCAGGTAAGGTCCCTATTTCTCCAGGTTACCCAGGACACTGATAGAATTTTTCAGGGGGGCAGGGGCAAGGATCACCAGAAAGGGGGCCAGGCAAAGAGGCTGCTCCACTCGCTTTCTGATGTCACCACACCAAACAGAAAGGAGTGAGAGGGTCCCTTTGCCCCATGCTTTTTTGGCATGGCTCTGTCCTCTTTTGGGGTCAAAGCTTCTTGGAAGGCAGCAGTCGTAGGTGGGTCCCCACTTATGATTTTGAAATCTCTGGTGTAAGGATGCCAGTGGAACAGGTGTGTCTTACGTGTGGAGTGATATTCTGCCATGCCTGCTTGGGCTGTATGCTTGACTTCTCCAGGCAGCATATTTAGACAGAACTCAGAACCTCTACAAACACATTTAAGAACATAAGTGCCATACCAGGTCAGACTAATGATCCATTCAGCCCAGCATCCATGCCATTCTTATTTGCTTTGGAGAACTACCAACCTAAGTGTTCAATGATGGATGGGACAGAAATGCTAAGACTGCATCCAGTTAGGTTTGAGATACAGGTGCAAAATTCTTTTAAGAAAATATTTGATGCATCCCTCATCTCCTAAGACCACTTGAACAGAGTGCTCCAGAATTACAGTAGTCCAGTCCCCCGCCCCCCCATCTCTTCTCTCGAAGGCAAACCCACCTATTTTGGAATGTTCAAGCTAGCATTCTGGGTGCATCTCAGTAAAACTGTAAAAAGGCATGTGGAATTAAATAAGTCTGTAGGAAAAACAAAACAATCACCTCTTCTTATGGGGGGAGTCTAGAGAAAAGGAGGCACGTGTATGGTTCCTGTGTCCAAGTATTGCTGACTTACGATTTCAGTGCCGCTCATGATATAAGCGGAGTTTATCTTAAAACTCCATCTTCTGAAATCATAAGAGGCCCGCCTTTCATTTCAAATAGCTACGCTTCTCCTGTTTGTGGCTGTGGAGGAAACCTTGAAAAGCAGGTGTTAGTGCGTGCCCCACAAAGTTCAGACACCAAAAGGCAAATAGAAGGAATGTTGAAAAATTAGAGGCCTCTGAGAGTAGATCTGCAAGGATAATTCGAAGGCTGCAAAAGAGTCCTCAGCAAAATACTCAAGGACCTTGGTCTGTTTGAACTATCAAAGAAAGAGGTTAAGAGGTGATTTGATTATAGTGCAATCAAATATCATCAAAGAGAGAAAGTATTGGGTATTAAAGGGCCCTTTAGCAGCAAGCGGCATAACAACCAACTGATGGCAGATAAAACTGAACACATTCAAACTGGAAACATTTTTTGTATGTGACAGTGATGGTGATTATTAACCATTGGAACAACATGCTCATGGAAGTAATAAATTCCTCAGCACTTGCAGAGAGTCTTTGAATCAAGACTAGCTGCCCTTTAAAAATAAACACTTTAGGCAAACACCTAGCAGTCTAGACATGCCTACTGAGAGAAATTTGGGGCCTTGGTACATCCTGGTCGCTGGGGGACCCCTACCTCCTCTATTATTCCACTGGACTTAAATTAATACATTTAGAAATCAATTTCTGGAGATTATACTGATATTTTATTTGCTCATATGTTACTTGCAATTATTTTCAATGTATATTAAGAAAAAAATCTTGTAATGCTTTGCGGGGGCCCTAAGCTTGGGGGTCCAGCTCATTTGTACTGATTTCCTCATCAGATCTGGGGCTCCCCTCATCATATCTGGGGTTAGATATTATATAACAACAACTGGAGGGAATTCAGTTGGTCTTGGTTATACAGGAGGTTGGACCAGATTATTTATTTTATTTTTTATTTATTTATTTAAAATTTATATCCCGCCCCTCCTGCCCTCAAGGCAGCCCGGGGCGGCGAACTACGTTCAATAAAAACTGCGTTGCAGGAGGGGCGGGGTATAAATTAATTAATTAATTAAATAAATAAACTAAAAAATAAATAATTTTTTTAAAAAACAATTTAAAAATACAATATGTGGGGACCCCCCACCCCCCGCAAAAAGCCTGACGGAACAGCCAGGTCTTACATACACACCAAAACAGCAGGAGAGTGGGAGCCAACCGAGCCTCCTCCAGGAGCGAATTCCACAGCACAGGGGCGGCCACCAAAAAAGATCTAACATCGGTGGCCACCCGCCTCGCCCAGGGAACCTCCGAAAAGGCTCCCACAAACGATCTCAAGGGTCGCACGGGCACATGGGGAGTGAGCGGTCCCGCAGATAAGCAGGGCCCAGGCTGTGAAGGGCTTTAAAGGTTAAAACCAGCACCTTGAACCTGGCCCAGTACTTTATAGGCAGTCAGTGCAGAGCCCAGAGTACTGGTGTCATGTGCTCCCTGCGACCCGCCCCCGTAAGGAGACGGGCCACAGCATTCTGCACCAGCTGCAGCCTCTGGACCAGCTTCTCGGGCAGCCCCACGTAGAGCGCGTTTCAGTAATCCAGCCTTGAGGTGATGAAGGCATGGATGACAGTGGTGAGGTCAGAGTCTGACAGATACGTCCGAAGCCGCCAGACAAGATGTAACTGCAGAAACGCACTCGCTGCCACGGCCACAACCTGGTTTCGAACTAAGTGTTGGGACTGCAAGTAGAGTTGCTAATTTTTTGGAAAACTTTTAATGTTCATTATTTCAAAACATAATTTTCCTGGGCATTTTATTTTATTTTATTTTATTGCAGCAGTCATAATTTGGAGGATTGTATGCTATGTATCTCATGTTTTGTGTAGCATAGGAAATATAATAATATGTTTATGTACATCATATTTTAGTTTGTAGATGATTATAAAAGGACAGAGCTAAGGGGACACTAAGGGTGTGATGTCGCCTTGCCTTAGCTTCTAATTTTCTGGCTTTGTAGAGTTAGTCTATTTGTACTCAATGGGTGTTTTTATACATGACGGCACTGAGCACTGCCACACTTCAATGTTGCCCAGAGAGAGGGTCCTCGCTCTGGGAAGGATTTGGTCTGGCTGCTAAACAAACGTGATGGCGGGCCAGGGCAGGGTGATGTGTGGATATGTGTCCACATGGCCCTGCTCCTGTGCTGCCAGGAGTAGCCTGCCCCCCCTTCCTAATGGGTGGTCTATAAAGCCGCTGTGGCTGCCTGGAGTTGCTGCAGACCTGGACCAGGGCAAGTGCAGGTGGGCCAACACATGTTATGGTCCACTTTACCCTGTTCTGGAGTCTTTTGCATGGGTCGTGGCAGCGCTTAGCCTGGACTGTTCCTCAGGGATGGTCCCAAGGAACAGCCTGGGCTAAGTGTCACCATGGCCTGTGCAAACCCAGGATTTGGCCCGAGCCAACATCTGGCAGCCGGTTTTTGACGTGACAGCACCACGGATGTTCACGCAAGTAAAAGCATGGAAATCTATGGTACCATCATATTTGAAAACACCACAGGAGAGCTCAAATTAAATCAGTGGGTGGTCCAAAATAAATTGGTGGGCCTAACATTGGACCAGACATCCTCTCTCCACTCCTGACCTTGTTTTTGCAGCGCAGCTGCACATCTCACCCGGGCACCTACAATTGGCGCCCAGGTACCATTTTAAAAGTGAGCCCATAGGGCTCTATTAACACCTTCCCCCTAGTGGATAGAATGGGCAACTTCAGTTTCCCATTAAAAACTCTTGGACGGTTCTCCCCAGCCGCCCAAGCACGTTCCAGCTATTTTTTGTCCCTTATGGGACTCCTTGCTGGCAGCTACTTCCCTCGCTCACAGACAGACCCTGCCCTCTGATTTCTGGACCTGGCCACAACAAAATGCATCAGCATGCAGCTGTGCAGTGCACAGGGCTTCCTCCAACCTGAAATTATGCAGCAGCTGCTGTTGGGGGCCCTGACATGAGTTCTGTGACCTGTGGAGGGTCAGAAACCTGTGGGGACAGATACTGGGACAGCAGCACTGCTTGGCAACCAGAAGGGTGCATAGGAGCAGGGCAGGAGGGTACAGGAGGGGAAGTGCCCCTGATTCCCTCTGGTTCGCACTGAACATGCTGGGTGGGGATGAACACTGCGGGTGGTGGGTGTAGGTGTGTGCTCCCGCACAACACCCATCTCCACCACCACCCACCCACAGAGCAACAGACTCCAATGCTGGTTGCTTCATGGGTGGCTGGTGGGTGGAGATGGGTGTTGCGCGGGAGCATGCACACACCTCCACCCACCGCCCCCATTGTTCACACAAATACCTCCACCCATATATAACCAACAAAACTGGACAGAGGCATCTTGTGTGAAAAGGGCTTATGTTTCAGGGCTGCAGTGTTGCCCTGTAACATGTATAATAAAATGTAACACCCATTTTATCGGTGTTAGAGTGTCTGTGTGAAATGGGTCTTTGACACTGGGTGTCTTTAGACATAAAATCAACGGGTGTCTGAATGTGTGTTTTGACCTTGATATGAACACTGGTTTGGCCCTGTGTTCACCATGTGACACTGCTTAGATACACAGCCCATCTCGGGGCAAATTGATGTTTTGCTGTCACCTGATCTCAGCACATAAGCGCAGCCATCTCATTCCCTGAATTGTATCTGCTAACACGCCATGCGGTATCATTAGACACAACGTTGGCCACGTGTTCAGGCGGAACACGCAAATTGTCCTTGTGATGCAATGGTGTTCACATCACGTATTCAACGGGTGGCTAAATTGGTATTGGGATTGTTATGGTGTTTATGCACAATGGCCAAACACGTGCTTAGGCGTTTTAACACTCGATCTTTGTTATGTCTAAAGATACCCACTGTCTTGGGTCACAGGATAAACATTCCAGTCTCGAAATGGGGTCGTAGAGGCAAAAGGCAAACCAGAAATCACTGGAACAGATGATCTCAATGAGCATATCCAAACTTAAAATTTATGAATCCCCAAATTATTATCATTATTTTAGTTTATTTTATTTATAAAAATCTCATGATTTGAGATCAGGATATTAGGAATAAACAGAGATCTTACAGGGAATGGGAAAATGGGTTAATTAGTACAGAAAATTACTTCCAAGAGGTTAGAAAATGTTAGAATAAAGGCCCTTTTCACACAGACAGTCTAACACTGATAAAATGGGTGTTACATTTTATTATACATGTTGCAGGGCACCCATAAAGCACACATAAAGCCTGGCAACATGTATAATAAAATTTAACACCCATTTTATCAGTGGCCGGTTTTACACGGATTCCGCCCCCCCCCCGGCTTGGTGTTTGGGTGTGTGTGTGCGGGGGGCGTCCATGTAAACAGTCAGTAGTGGGTGGGGGCATGGGTTTCTGCTGGGTATTCATCCATGTGAACACTGAGCAGGATGGGTGGGGGTGCATGCACACTCCTGCAACACCCATCTCCACCCATCACTCAGCCATCTCCACCCACCTCCACCCATGGAGTTCACTGGAAAACCTGAGGAGGCTCTATGGGTAGGGATGGGCGAACGCGGTTCGGCAGTTTGGAGTTTGGCCCGAACTCAGCCTGTTCGGACGACCGAACTCAAACATGAACCTGAACGTGAACATACCAAACACACCGAACACCGAACGGTGAAATGGTCGAACAGTTCGGTCAGTTCGGATCGTGTTCAGGTGAGTTCGGGTGGCAAAAAAAGGTTCACTGGAAGGTCAAACATTACAGGGAGGTGTCAGTCACTGAGGAGCAGACTTCCAGGCACCAGGGGTGGAGAGGCTTGCAAGAAACAAAACTAATTATCTGCCTCCCCCCTTCCCAACACCTTCTGAGCTAGTCACTGTTCCTGAACAGCAGGCGTTGAGTAGGATTTTTAGATTGCTTTAAGTTTCATTTCAGTTTTGTAATGAAATGAAACTGAAACCATAAACTGAAACCTTGTGTTATGCATTTCACTGTACAGACTCACCGAGTATGTTGTATGTATTTCACTACAGACTCCTCTTCTGTTTGTGATTCCCCCCATCCCATATATATGGGATGTGTATATATATATATATATGGATATGGGATGGGGGGGATAGATAGATAGATAGATAGATAGATGTAGGAGTTAGCTTAGTGATAGAGATAGCATTAGTGATTTAGTTTTAGTGTTTGTAGGAGTAGGTCTGTGTACTTATTAGATAATCCATTTAGTTCATAGCATTTAGAATAGTTAATAGCAGTTAGATTTAGTGTAGATATATATATATATAATATTAGATAAAAAAATAAATAAAAAAACCCCATATAAAAACAAAAAAACCCAATAAAAAACAAAAGAAAACCATATAAAACTCAATAAAAAAACAAAAAACCATATAAAAAACAAAAAATCACCCATAACAACATTTCCCGAACGGCCGAACCGAACAGCCGAATGGCCTAACCGAACAGTCTGTTCGGACGACCGAACCGAACAGCCGAACCCGAACTTGGCGAACTAACCAAACTGTTGAACCGAACGGACGAACCGAACGCAGCTGAACTGAATGGACGAACCGAACACAGCCAAACTGAACACAGCTGAACCGAATGGCCGAACGGCCTAACCGAACAGTCTGTTCGGACGACCGAACCGAACAGCCGAACCCGAACTTGGTGAACTAACCGAACTGTTGAACCGAACGGCCGAACCGAACGCAGCCAAACTGAACGCAGCCGAACCGAACGCAGCCGAACCGAACGGACGAACCTGAACCACGATCTGTTCGCCCATCCCTATCTATGGGTGGAAGTGTGTGTGCCCGTCCATGTAAAGGGATACAGCACACCCACCACGGCAAAACACCCACCCACCCCAGTCTGTGTAAAAACTAAAAGGGCCATTAAATGAGTAAATATACCTTTGTAACAAAGCCAAGCAGATGCCCCTGAGACCTCACGAGTTCATGTATGTATCCTCATCTCTTCCTCTGTTCCCCCCCTTTGTTTCCCCTCCCCTTGTCTCTCTTAGATTGTAAGCCCTCTGGGGCAGGGTCCATGTCTCTTTCTTACAGTTGTAAAGTGCCAGGTACATTGCTGGTGCTATATAAATGCTTAATAATAATAATTCATAATATAATTAATAATAATATATTAAGTTGACAGTCCATTAAGCAATGATATCTTTAAAATCCGTTAATTTAGGGTGTGTATCTAGTGACTGGAGAATAGCAAAAGTTGTATCAATATTTTTAAAAGGGAGTAGAATGACCCAGGTAGCTATAGACCTGTTAGTCTTACTTTAGGGGCATGTTAGAGCAGATACCAAGAGAGAGAATAAATAGTGAGGTCGGTAACAGCAAAGGGAAAATGTAATGAAAAAATGCAGCATGGGTTCACGATGGGTAGATCACACCAGACCAATCAGATATCTCTTTCTGAAAAGAGATCTGGCTTTTTGGATAGGGGGAATGTAGTAGATTTTGGATTTTAGTAAGGCATTTGATACTGTGCTACGTGGTAAGCTATTACTTAAGCTGGAGAATTAATAAAAACATAATTTGATGGGTAAGGAATTGGTTAACTGGAAGAAAACAAAGGGTTGTGCTGAGAAGTGGACTTTCTAGCTGGAGTGAGGTTACTAGTGGAGTTCCTCAAGGATCTGTCTTGGGACCCAATCTTATTTAATATATTTGTAAGTGACTTTGATGATGGAAGTAAGAGTGTGCTATTAAAATTTGCTGATAGTTACAAGTTGGAAGTAATTGTTAATATATAGGAAGATTGGAAAATCATACAGGATGAACTGGATGACCTCATGGATTGGAGTGTAAGTAATGGGATGAAATTTAATGCTGTGCAAAATGTAACGTTATGCATTTGGGGGGTTAGCAATAAGCATTTTAGTTACAGGTTAGGAACTCATCAGTTGAAAAAACAGAGGAGACCGACTTGGAGGTTTTAGACGGCTAAAAGGAGATATGATCACATTGTAAAAATACATCCGGGGAGTTGATACAATGGAAGGGGGAGATTTATTCAAACTAAATTTAAGTGTGGATACAAGAACTAATGGATATAGGCTGGTTATAAATAAACTTAGGCTAGAAATTAGAATGTTTTAACCATCAGAGCAGTGAACTACTGGAATAAGCTCCTGAGGGCAATTGTGGGAGCAAAGAACCTGAATAGAGTTGGATACATTTATAATACATAAATTGTGAGGCATTTTCTATTTGATGCTGCAGGAGGAAATATCCCCCCCCCCGAATACATTTTTGTTCTGGACAAAATTGTTGTGGGCAAAGTTGTCCAAAACTGGATTGATGGAGCGTTCTGATGCCTGGATATTTATATGCTCGTGGCCTGGCTGGTGGGACCTGCAAACATATTCAGGGTCTGACTGATCGCTATATTTGGGGTTGGGAAAGAATTTTCCCCCTGGGCAGATTGGTTTCCCCCCCTCCCATTTGTCTTTCTCTGCAGTATGGGTGTGGTTCACCTGTTTGAGACATTTGAATCTTTCGTTTTATACAACTGCCCCCTGTTATTTCACACATTGTTGCGTTCTGGTTGGTCCCAGTCACTATCTGTGGCAGATTTTTTAATACCCTCTGTTATTTGTTGGGTAGATATTTCTGTGCCAATGCTTTGGTTTAGGCTTAGGTGTGGTGAATCCTGTGTTGCTGTGGTTGGTTGGACCATATGACCCCTAGTGTCACTTCCAGCTCTTTTAAAACAATCATATCATTTTGGTGGCCTCAGTTCTGCTAGTGGTGGATCTTTGGTTTCCTTCATGTGGTTGCTTTTACAGGCCATGAAATTCCTTCTTGTTAGCCTGTGGGGTCCCTTCTCTCTCTAGCATGCTCAGAGACACTGTTTCCATGGTGCTTGGCATGACAATTCAGAAATGGGCAAAGGAAAAAAGGTTGTTATTGGCTTGCATGCTTTGGTTGAGGGCGGGTGCAGTGGCTTTTTAGTGCAACCAACATGCTATAACACGGACCCTGGCAGAAATCATGTGGTGGGGAAAAGAAAAAGAGATAGAGGAGGCTGCTCTGCTGCTGCTTATCTCTGTGCTGCAGAAAGGAATGCTGCAGAGTAAAAGAGCTGGTAAATAAATAAAGAAAACCAGTGAATCAAACAAACTAACATCCCTCTCCCCTTTCGGCCCTCTGGCCTCAGGCACCGAGTTACGTTTTACTTAGAATGCCTGATTAGCAACGCTTTTTCATAGTGGCGGGATGCTGGAGATAACATTGCATCAGGCAGCCAGTGCTGAGATCACTTTTTGCCCCAAACCAAATTGCCTTGGAAATCTAAATGCTCCTTCGTTGCAGAGGGACTGGAGTCATGTGTGCTAGAGCGGAATCTGTCACTGTCATGAGAAAGCCTGCTGTCTATTTGCCCCCTCCCACCCCCATAAGAGAAATGCAGCCTTGGGGATGGGTACAGGATACTTGTGGATACTGCTGCTCTTTCCTATCAAAGGCTGGATCTGTCAGACTTGCATCAGAATTGGGACTTGTGGGGTTCACATTTCAGAGCAACACTTTGCACTAACAGGCAACTAGTCACCTACTAGGGAGGTGACTAGCAAAGGCTACTTGAAAAGTTCCAAAGCTAAGGTTACTCTCTGGTTAAATTATCTATATGGCTTTCTGTGGTGGAGCAGTGGAGTTGCCTGCACCAGACAAGAATCCCGAGACAGCTTTAATTTTCCCCAGGTTACCGAGAGAGAGAGAGAGGCAGGCAGGCGCTTGCCACTCTAGAAGTCATACTCGAACAAGCCAAAGATTTTATTTAACTATAGTAATATAATTAGAATGGAGTTTAAGAGAAGTAGTTAAAACTACTGACTCCCAGACACTTAACTAGGTTTCATACATCCTGATTACTTTTACTAGTTCAGTCAGGGAAGTTTAAAGCATCCATACCGTGTCTAGTCTTGGCACATCATTTTAAGAAGGACATTGACAAGGAGGGCAACAAAGATGATAAAGGGTCTGGAAAATAAGTCTTATAAGGAAAGGTTGAAAAAAACTGTGTATATTTAGCCTAGTGAAGAGGACATTAAGGGTAGACATGATAGCAGTCTTCAAATATCTAAAGGGCTGCCACCAAGAAACTGGCAAGGAACTGTTCTTCATTGCTACAGGACTAAAAATAATGGGCTCAAGTTACAGGAAGGTAGATTTTGGTTCAATAGCAGGAAATTCTTCCTAAAAGTAAGAGGTGTTCGGCAATGGAACCAGCTGCTTAGGGAGGTTGCAAGCTCTCCAATGCTGGAGGTTTTCAAGAAGATGCTGGACAGCAGTCAGGGATGCTGTAGTCCTCCTGAGTCCAAGCAGGGGGCTGGCTTAGATGACACCTGGAAAACCTTCCAACTCTAAGGTTCTGTGGGTGTTTATAAATGAGCAAGGCTTGTCAGGGGGGGTCAGTGGTCACTGAGTGGAACAACTGGAGAGCAGAGTGAGTGGGGAGGGATTCTAACAGGCGGCTTCCAACGTGGCTACCTTGGCAGCCACCTTGCACTCCCCTACCGTGCACCGTGGGGGAGGGGGAAGCATGCTGGGCTGGCCTTTGAAATTGACATGTCCCAGCCATGAATGCTGGGGAACCAGGCTCCCCAGTGCTCGTGGCCAGTTCCTGTGACTTGCAAAGCCCCACAGGGCCTCTGAGTGGGGGACCTGTCTGCTGGTGTGGGTGGCCACCCCAGTTCATACGGAGAGGGGATGTGTAGGCACCCGTTGCCACCTATGTTTTTGGCTTGCCCCACACGGGGGCACTCTGTATTTTTCAGCAGTGCCTCGTGAGTGGCCATGAGTGGGTGTTGCATGGCTCACGGGAGCGAGCATCCCCTCCCCCGTCCCCCATCAGATGGGCAGTCGAATGAGTGGCTCATGGGTGACCATGCATGGTGGCATCTCATTTAAAAACACCCTATGATTCCATGCACATTTTGATTCAAATAAAAGGACTTTATGTGGAACTCTCTCACATAAAACTGTAGCTAAGGTGTTTATATGGCTCTCATTACCAAAGAGATTACAAGTATCTTACACTCATTAATGTATTTCTTCTCACAGCTTCCTTGTAGGGTCAAGGAAGTGCTGTCATCCATATTACAGATGAAGAACCGAGGCAGAGAGACACCAGGTAACTTGAAACCAGAAAGTCAAACCCAGGTCTCCCAGCTCTTGGATGAACATTCTTATCACTCACCCACATACGGTTAAATCAAAGTTTCATTACAGTCCAATCAAATCAGTTCCTGGCTGGTTATTTCTCTCCCAGCAGGAGCATCTTCTGCTGCTGCTATCACTTTATTGGAGGACCCTTATCAGAATTTTTAGACATTTGTGCTAATGAGTTCTAGCCCATTTAGGATTTATCACTTGGGGTTTTACACAAAATTGTCTACTTCTCCAGTGCGGGCTAGTAGATCCACCATCACTTACACTGCCCAAGAAATCCAGTTAACAGGAGCAGAATGGAAGTAATAAGTCTGACTGCAGCCACAGATATCATAGAGAGCTGGAATAGTAATATATGACTCTACACGTTTTGTGTGGGGATCTCAGAATGATTTGTAAATATTAAGGATGGATTGAGCCTCTCAGCACCCTACTTCTGAGAACGGTCATTATCTGCACTTGACAGATGGGGAAACTGAGGCACAGAGTGGCTGAAGTGGCTTGTCCAGGGTCTCTGTTACGGATATAGGGAAAGGGTGGAGGTACGGGAAGGAAAGAGGAAGAGGGGAACACCCTCCACGAACGACACACACAGGGGTGAGGCAGCTGTCTCGTAAGAGTAAGGTTAACACGGGTGGAAAAAGGTCCCTCGTTATATGGGCCTTCCCCCTTAATCAGAAGTCAACCCGACTCATCACAGGGACAACGAGAGCAAGCCAATTGCCCCAATGGGAAATGGGGAAACAATAGACACAAGGCCCACTCACACAAGGTTGGATTCTGGGCCCAGGAAACCGTGCAGTATGGTGGGGGAGGCAGGGGATCGGAAATACCCAGGGAGGGGGAGGACAGGGGGAGAGTTAAGGGACACTAGGAAAGGGGAAGGGGGAACAGGGGAAGTGAGGGGACAGGGACTGGCAGTCAATACAGGAGTGAAGTGCAGGGAGCAAATGCCACAGGGGCCAACTATGACGGGGGTAGGATAAAGGAATAAGGTCTTTCCAAGGGGTCAGGCTGATGCTATCCACAAAACAAGATGTACAACAAAAGGAAATCTCACTCACACACACACTCACCACTCATGTATTCTGGGAAGGAGGGAAAACACAGGGAAGTCAGATGCACGCACCGCACTCTCACAAAGACGATCTAGGAAACAGAGATCTAAGGCACAAGGTTCAAACACCAAGCAATCAAGGGGTCAGTCTCTCATGAACGATCACTGGCGGGGGCTCCAAGCCCCGCTGGTAGCCTTTATAGTCCTTTGCCCTGAGTCCTTCCGCTACGTGCAGGTCGAGGCCCGAGCTTCCTCCACCCCCCGTGCGAGCGTCAGTGCGCGCTGCGTCAGGGCGGGGATTCCCCCTTCCCTTCAGATGGGGCTATAGCTCCTCCCCCCGCCAGCCCGACCCGGCTCCTGTATGTTGCCGCTTATCACGGCGGGGCCCTAGCCGGCCTGTCAGACGCCCCATGGGGGGGGATGCCTTCTGGCAGTCTCAGAGTGAGTTGGTTTCCAGAGGCAGGAATAGAGCTTGGATGTCCCAAATTTTCCCCTGTCTAAGGCCGTTTTTAGATGTACGCGGTGGCACCTGCGCTTATTTTCCCAAAGAGCTGGCAGCCCGATTTACACGTGACACCGCTGCCGAATACGCGCATGCATGGGCCATGTGCATCCATTTCCGGCCGCGTATGACCGGCCCCGATCGCCGACCCGGTCAGTTCGTGGCCGGAAATGGATGCGCATCACCCGCGCATGCGCATATTTGGCATTGTCATCATGTGTAAATCGGGCTGCCGGCTCTTTGGGAAAACAAGCGCAGGCGCCGCCGCGCAGGTCTAAAAACGGCCTAAGACATGGCCTTGGCCACACCATCTCCCTTTCTCTTTCCTCCACATCTCTTATTTATCTTTCTTCCTCCCCTTACTTTGTTCTCTTATCTCCAACCGTCTTTCATCTTGTTTTTATTTAATTCAATTAATTAATTCATTTATTTATTTAAAAATAAATCCACCATAGAATAGGCCTGATCTAAATCCAGACCATTTCTGGCTGGTCAGGGTCCTCCTCCAACCCCATCCAGAGGAACCAGAAAATCAGTTCAGATAAAATATGAAATTCTGGCTACTGCTGAAACACCCCCCAAAGCACCCAAACTTTTCTGGAGATTCAGAGGAGACTTCATTTCATTGAACAAGGGTTGGATATTGGAGGGATTTTACTGCTTCCTCTCAGCTCTTCACTCTGAGCTTCCAGAAGTATTAAAGCATAGCACAAGAGACTGTGGTTACAGGATTCTCAGCCCAACTGGGAACAAGAGGCATTTCTTTCTCTTGAGAGGTCCTCTCCAACAGGTGAAAACCCAATACAGGTTTGTGTTTGAGCAGGTGCAAACCAAGGAACTATTGGGTCTCTGTTCTTTATGGACAGAGGATGCAAATTGCAATTAAATCCAGTCTTGGCCAGGCTCCCATGAATTTGGTGGTGTTGCAATGACATCTATTTTTGCAGCATTTGGTACATGGTCACATTGTTGCAGAAAGTGCTTCTGGCAGCACAGAATTACAGGCTGAGGGTGGAACACTGTGAGTTAGCCAACGAGATGCTTGCACCGTTACTTGCTGACATATAATGCCAAACCACAACTGCCAGAGAGGTGCTCCCACTAGAGAGAATAACTCACCGCTAAGAGGTGTGTTTGGTAAAAGATAGATATGAGATGTTCAAAATAGATGTAATGGCATGTTGGGGATACACATCTATATTTTAATAATCTGCATATTTTTCAGGATTTCACCCAATCTGCATAATTCTGCTTGCAGGATCCAGATTCCCTACTTGCAGAATTTGGGTTTTGTGATTAAGAAAACTGATCACAAATTTTGTGAATTAAGATTTTTTCCCCCCAGAATACATAGGGCCCTGTTTGTAACTAAGGTATTGCCTGCCCTTCGGGAGATCTGCCTGCAGGGGGAACACCATCAGCACCCACCTGCTTGCTGCTGGTGCCGGGGGGCTTGCCTGCCTCGCCGCCGCCGCTGTTGCCACCGCCGCCGCCACTGCCGCCTGCCGCTGGGGCCGCCGCCGCTGCTCATCATCCCCGCGGGACACCTGCGGGGAGAAAAAACATCAACAGTGAGGTTGGGGGTTAGGGGGGGGAACGCAGAGGGCAGCCACGTGGGCTGTCCTGTCCCCTCCCCCCCCACCCGGAAGTAGCAGGGGCTAAAAGCCCACAGGCAGCGGCTGGAGCCGCAGGCTGCGGCCGCAGGCTCGCGGCCGAAGGGCCGCGGCCAAAGGGCGCGGCACTTCGGGGGCACTTCTGGGGGACTGCAGGGGGGCGGGGGGGTTTTGTGTTTTTTATTGGGCAGGCTTTTTATCTTTCAGGGCTAGGGTGGTAGGGTGGGGGTATTGACACGGGGGGTAATGTGGGGGGTGGACCCAGGGACTCCCCCTGGTGAGAGCAGGGGGAGGACCGGGAGGGTTGGGGGGGAGGGGGTGGCTCGGTCTCCCCGTGAGAGGGGGAGACCGAGGGAGAATGGGGAGGGTATGGTGGGGGGGGGAGGGTTATGGGGGGGAGGGGGGGAGGGAGGGCCGGGGGGCAAGCAGCCGGGTCTGAAGGGCCGGGATTGGGTGGACGGAGGGGAGGGCATGGCCATTGGGGTCGTGATGGGGCGCGGACGGTATGGTCCATGGGGTGGGAAGGCACGGGCCCCTAGGGGTCCACGGTGCCTGAGGGAGGTGGAGGTCATCACCCCCCCACTAAGGGGGAGGGAGGTGCCGGGTCCAGGGTCCGCGCGTGGGGGGCTGGTGCTGATGAATGCGAGGTCCGTGGTCAACAAGGCCCCGATTATCCACGATTTGATCGTGGATGGGGCCGTGGACCTCGCATGCATCACGGAGACCTGGCTGGATGATCTGGCCGGTCCAACTTTGGCGGATCTGGTTCCAGCTGGGTATGCCGTGCAGCATCAGCCCCGCATGAGCGGCCGGGGAGGAGGCGTAGCTATTGTTTTTAGGGAAGACTGGCCTGTTAGGAGGTATCCAGTGCCGGAGATTGTGGGTGTAGAGGCTCTGCACGTGGTGATCGATTTGGCTGGGGGCAAGCTAGGGGTGCTGCTGGTGTACCGGGCCCCTTCATGCCCGGCGGCATCCCTTACCGCTCTAGCGGAGCTGGCCTCGGAGGTGGTGTTGGGCTCCCCCAGGACTTTGGTTCTGGGGGACTTCAACGTCCACGCCGATGCCGGCCTTGTTGGGGCGGAGCGGGAGTTCATGGCCGCCATGGCAACTATGAACTTGTCCCAGGAGGTGATCTGCCCGACCCACGTGGGGGGACATATCCTCGACCTGATCTTCGGCTCTGGCCTTGAGGCGGGGGGTCCGGTTGTGGGGGAGGTGACAGCGGTGCCCTTGTCGTGGACGGACCATTACCTCCTTCAGGCCGGTCTTTTAGCGCGCCCCCTCCAGAAGGGGAAGGGACCAGTTAGGATGGTCCGCCCTCGGAGGCTGATGGAACCCCAGCGGTTCCAGGAGGTCCTGAGGGAGCTTACCCTGGATGTGGACGGTCACTCTGTGGATGAGCTGGTCCGGCATTGGAACATCTTGCTGGAGGAGGCCATTGACAGGGTGGCTCCGAGGCGCCTTCTGCCTCGGTCTCGTCACCGCAGGACCCCTTGGTTTACTGAGGGGCTGCGGTGTATGAAGCGTGTGGGCAGGAGGCTAGAGCGACGCTGGCGTCGGACTCGGTCTGTCTCCGATCGTCTTCTCCATAGGGCCCATTTGCGGTCCTATGTGGAGGCTGTGAGGACGGCGAGGAAGGAATTCCTCGCCGTCCTCATAGCGTCTGCGAAGTCGCGTCCAGCGGAGCTGTTTCGGGTGGTGCGGGGGCTGGTGAGTCCGGCCTCCCTCCGCCTGGATGGGGACTTGTCCCGGGCCCGCTGTGAGGAGTTTGTCATCTACTTCGCAGACAAGATCGCTCGGATTCAGGCCGATTTCGACGCTGGGTTGATAGCAGTAGGGGAAGAGCGCGGGGGGGCGGAGGGTCCGTCTGGTCCATCTTTATGGGGTGAGTTTCAGGAAGTGACGCCGGCCGATGTGGTGGATGTCCTGGGGTCTGTGAGGGCCACGTGTTGTCAACTAGATCCGTGCCCGTCCTGGTTAATAAAAGCTTCCGGGGAGACGTTGGGGACGGTGCTGGCGAGGGTGGTGAATGCGTCCCTTCGGCAGGGGAGGTTGTCGCCTTGCTTAAAAGAGGCTGTGGTGCGCCCCCTGCTGAAAAAACCATCGTTGGACGTAGACGCGCTCGCCAGCTACCGACCTGTCTCTAACCTTCCCTTTTTAGGGAAGGTTATTGAGCGGGCAGTGGCGCTCCAGCTCCAGGGTCATCTAGATAATATCGGGCTCCTTGACCCTTTTCAATCTGGGTTCCGCCCCGGCTATGGCACCGAGACGGCGTTGGTGGCCTTGGTGGACGACCTCCGCCGGGAGATGGATGCGGGATGTTCGACATTTCTCATCCTGCTCGATCTCTCGGCCGCTTTTGACACCGTGGACCATGGGCTGCTGTTGAGACGACTGCGTGACCGGGGGGGTCTGGACGGGACTGTTCTTGAATGGTTCCGTTCATTCCTCTCGGGGAGGAGCCAGCGGGTGGTGTTGGGGGAGGAAACATCGAGCCCCCGCGCCTTACCGTGTGGCGTTCCGCAGGGATCGATCTTGTCTCCATTATTATTTAACATCTATATGCAGCCCTTGGGGGAGGTCGTGAGAGGGTTCGGGGTGCGATGTCACCAGTATGCTGATGATACTCAGCTGTACCTCTCGTTTTCTACTGACCCAGACCCTGCTGTCTCGGTGCTATCCCAATGTTTGGAGGCCGTGGCGGATTGGATGCGGCGGAGCAGACTGAAGCTCAACCCAGATAAGACGGAGGTGATGGTGGTGGGGAGGGCGAAGGGGGTGGTGGCCCCCCTGGTTGGGGGGGTTTGCCCCCCTGTAGCTCAGCAGGTCCGGAGTCTGGGGGTCATATTGGACGCAGACCTGCGGCTGGAGCGGCAGGTGGAGGCAGTCGCTAAGGCTGCCTTCCGCCAGCTTTATCTGGTACGTAGGCTGCGTCCGTATGTCTCTGGCCCGGACCTGGCCTCCCTCATCCATGCCTTCGTCACCTCGCGGCTCGACTACTGCAACGCGCTCTACGTGGGGCTTCCCTTGTTCTTGGCCCGGAGGCTGCAGCTGGTGCAGAATGCGGCGGCCCGTCTTCTTACGGGGACGGGTCGCCGGGAGCACATTACACCGGTGCTCCGAGCGCTGCACTGGCTGCCGATAGTGTGCCGGGCCAAGTTCAAGGTCCTAGTGATGATCTATAAAGCCCTATACGGCCTTGGCCCCTCTTACCTTAGGGACCGCCTCGCCCTTCGCGCCCCGGAACGGCTCCTGCGGTCTGCCGGGGGTGCCCTCCTGGAGGTCCCCCGTGTTAAGCGGGGGGCCACGATGGAGCGAGCATTCTCTGTGGTAGGGCCGCGGCTGTGGAACTCCCTTCCGGAGGAAGCTCGCCTGGCCCCAAGCCTTTTGACATTTCGGCGGAACTGTAAGACCTGGCTGTTTGCCCAGGCCTTTGGGAGGGAGGGTGGGGGGGGTGATTTTAATCCCCCGCCCATTTATTTATGTGTTTTCTAGCCCTGTTTTATGTGATGTGTTTTAGATGATGTTTTTATATTTGTATTTTAAGTGAATTTTAATATTTTATTGTGTTGTTAGCCGCCCCGAGCTGCATTGCAGGAGGGGGCGGGATATAAATCTGTAAAATAAATAAAAATAAATAAATAAAAATTCCCTCCCATGTGTCAGACTCTGTGTCACCTCGAGCAAGTCTGTGTGCCTCAGTTCCCCCATCTGAAAAAATAATACTGTTTCCCTTCCTCTAACTGCCTTACCTGTTTAGGCCATGAATACTTTGGCACTGGCTCTCACTGGAATTGGCATGGGCAATTGGATTGAATTATGGATTCAGATCCATTACAGATTCAGTTCTGTAATTTCTAGATTTAATGGCGAATTATGGATTCAGTTTCCCATTGAAGTCAATGGGAAACCGATTCGTACTCCCGAGTCCCTTCCCTAGCCTCGGGACAGTGGGTCTGAACTTGCCCTGCCCCCGTTTCCCAGCCCCCCCCCCCAGAGTGGTACTTACTGGCCTCAGAGGGCTTGATTGAAGCACCGCTACCACTGTGGGGGCTTTGGCAGGTTCCCTTGCCATGGTGTGCTCCATGTTCCGGAATGCACATTTGCAAAATGTCTGCTGTCCTTAACCAAAATGGCGGTGGCCAAAATGATATTGTTGCCATTTTGGTTAAGGACAACGGTCATTTTGCACATGTGCAAAACAACCCCAGTGGCCATTTTGCACATGCACAATCTGGATCAGGGAGCACATTGCAGTGACAGAGCCCCCTGCGACAGCAGCAGTGCTTTATTCAAGCCCTCCAAAGTCAGTAAGTTACCACTCCAGGGCCCCCAGGGATGGGGGAAATCCAGATGGTAAGTACAGATCTGTTGTGTCTATGGATTAATATGCAACTACCTGTTTTTGGATAGTTGTGGATTAATTTGAATCCAGAACGTCCATCCCTAGTGTATACAGCATCCAGCATAATGGGTTCCTCATTTCAGTTAGAACCTTTGGGGTATAATGACAAGACAATGAATAACACTAATAATTCAGTCTTTTGCTGACAGTGTAGGTTGCTGGAGATTGTAGGGCAGACCTTCAGATTTCTCCAAATCTTGTGGGCAAAAGAGGCAATTTTCCTCTTGCCTCACACAAAAGAGGGCCACACACCAAATCTGGGATGTAGGTGTGAACATGGGGGTAGTGGAATAAAAGGCTTCCAGGTGGCATTCTGTCTCGGACCTCTAGGATACTCTGGGCAACCCTGTTGACCTGATCATATTGTCATCTGAACCCAGGGGCATAGCTGAAATGGAGTAAGCGGGCTCAGTTGAACCTGGAGCCCTGGACCTTGGATGCGGTGGGAGGAGGGGCACCTCAAATCCAGCACCTTGAATTGTGCCCAGAAAGTTATTGGTAGTCAGTGTAGACTTTGGCCATTTTTTTTAATAGACCTGTGTGTGTTGGGTGGAGTGACCTGACCACCACTAAGAATGTTCAGAGTGGATGGGGGATGGTGTGTCAACTCTTGCCAATACTGTGTCCCCACCCACTCTAAAAGTCTTCTAGTGCTTGCAGCGGATCCCGCCAAGCAGGAAGTATACAGGTGTGTGGGCAGGGGTGGCATGCTGGCTCTGCTGACTCTTAAAACTTCCTTCCTCATTGAATCCAGAGGGATTCACTGGGATTCCAGAGGGCTCCACTTGCAGTACCATACCCTTTGCAGGGGGAGGCTGACAGGGAGCCTTGGAAAAGCCACCACTTAGGAAGACCCCACTCCCTTGTCCTCAGGGAGCCTGTAATTGGGACACGAGCCCAGGCCCACCACAGCCTTGATGCACCACTGTCTGAAACTTTGGGTGTCTCCTCAAACTTTATTCTGCTTTAAAATTGTTACTGTTCTCCTCCCTGAGATGGAAACCTTCAGAGCTCCACACACAGCCAGTGTCCCTTGTATAGGAACAAGTGACATTGCTAAGTTAAAAACTGTAGCAAGAATAAAGCCCCCTCCTTCTGCAAAACTCAACTGAATAGACAGTCCTATCACTGAGGATCACCCCTGGACAACCAACAGCAGGGACTTCATTAAAGAGAGGGAGAAAAAATAACTCCTCATCCCCATGGCGCTAACATGACCACATTATTCTTTATTCCAGAATCCACTCCTGTTAGTAGCTATGAGCTGACAATGCAGTGCCTGGAGCTAATCACTTGCCTGTTGTCCAGCTGTTTCTCACACTCCAAAAAGCCACTGTTTGGGATTAACACTACAACAAAATTATAGCTGTTGGGTAATATAATTCTTTAAGCATCTTTGGAAGTCTGCCTAGTGAAATATGCCTGCCTTGTCCTGATGGCAAAGCTAGTTGATCTACTCCCCAACAGTTACTCCTCCCAGTTGCTGGGTTTGTCATTCACATTCCAATGATGCTCCTCTCCTCTGGTTTCCAGCATGGATGATGAAAAAATGGGAGGGGTGGTGGTCCTCTGTTAGTTCCCTCATTTGCCCTCCTTTCTCTCCCTCCCCCAACCCTTAGCCCCATGTGCCATCATCCTTTTGATGAACCACTCTGATGGGGATTTGCTTTGTGTCATCCTGAGAGGTCCAGGGTCAGGGGCTTTAATTACTGGATTTTTCACAGCGGGTGTTAACATTTATTAAAGTCAGTTTCTCTTATTTCCTTTTAATGAGAGGATGACTGTGTGCATGAGATAACATTGGGTTCAGTTAGTGGGGGAACTCTCAGAGGGCTTAAAATAATCAAGCCGAGGGAGGGGAAAAAATTGCACACCACTTTCCCACTTCTTAAGGAATTATGCTGCAGCATCGCTTAGCAGCAAGAAGCCACAATCATTTCCATGGAAAGCCAGGCATGGCTGGGGCTTTGCATTTTATTTTTAAATGCTTGGCTTGAAAAATGTAGCAGGGGAAGATAATTCGCCCTCCTCTCAAAGGCAGTAAAAATGAGGGACAAGAAAGGAAGACATATCTGAGGATACGATAGGTTTACAAAATCATGAATGCTGTGGAGCAAGCAACAGGAAGTTGGTATTTACCCCTTCTCAAAATAATAGAACTGGGAGAACCCTATGAAATTAACTAGTAGCAGATTTCAAACAAAGAAAAGGAAATATATTTTCACTCAACACACATTTATTTATTTAAATTTGATTGATACCCTGCCCTCAGGGGGGCTTACAATATAAAAACACTTTAAAATCCCTTTAAAACCCCACCTTCAACTCTAAAAAAAACCCCTCACCCAACCCCTAACCCTTTCTGTCAAACATTTTGCCAAAAGTCTTAAATTGCCTCTGGAATCTACTCAGGCTTGGACTCTGTTGGACCCTCAGGGGAAGGGAGTTCCACAACACCAGGGCAGCACCCGAAAACACTCCTCCATGCTCCCTCGCCGTATGAACATAATTGGTAGGCTAGTGGTACCTGCAAGAGGGTGTTCCCAGCTGAACAAAGGATAACGTTAGAGGATGATAGGAGAGGCAGTATTTCAGATATATGGAACCCAGGCCATTTACGGCTGTAAAGATCAAAACCAGCACCTTGAATTGTGCCTGGAAAGCTATTGGTAGCCAGTGCAGACTTTGGCTATTTTTTCTTTAGTGGCCCCGCCCTCTGGACAGGTCTGTGTGTGTTGGGTGGAGTGTCAGCATACGTCTGGTGAGTGGTGGAAGGGAGGACATTCAAAATGCAGGGAATGGGTGTGTACTGGGTGTGTGCCTGCACTCACACACTGCCCACCGATGCCTCTGGATGGAGAAACTGGGACAAATCCAGGTTGCTCCATACGGGGGCATGGGTGAGCAGTGCGTGGGTTGTAGGAACATGCCTCCACCCATGTCACCTATAGACAGGTGCCCAGATCAGTGGGGGATGGGTGAACCCACGTGGGCACATCCCATCTAAAAATGGCCTTAGAAGCACAGGTGTAATGTGCTACCGGCGATCTACTCCCAAAAGGAGCCAGGCTGCCACATTCTGCACCAGCTTCAGCTTTCAAACAGTCATCAAGGGTAGCCCCACATACAGCACGTTGAACTAGTCTAGCCTCAAGGTTATGAAGGTATGAATGATGGTGGCCAGATCCAAATCAGAAAGAAAAGGTGCAGCCTTCTCACCAGATGGAGTTGATGAAAAGCACTCCTGACCACTACTGCAAACTGATGCTTCAGGCACAGTGAGGAATCCAGAAGCATTAAAAGGCTGTGAACCTGGGTAACCAGAGGATGCCAGACTCTAGGTGTGGGAATATCAGTTTTGCTGATATCCAGTATTGCTGATAATGGCATGTACTGGAGTTAAATCAGAGATCCGGTAATACCAATCGTACCAGATCTTTTGTATGGTCTTGGTTCTCAGATCTTTAAAACTACTCTTGGGCACAGCTTTTGTGTGTCTTTCCTTGAGTCTTCTTGGAGACCCTACCCCTCCCTGTGGCAACTTTGTTACGGTTACGTTTGGCACATTTTTTTACCCTGCCTTGGATTGGTTGTCTTTTTAAATTCAAAAAAGGCACCAAATCCTGAAGTTTCCCTAAGTTCTTTTTAGAAGGGGTAGGGATGTGAGTAGGGGGTGGGCACTTGGCTTTGCTGGCCAATTGCCATGTAGCATTTTTTTTTCCTTCTGGGACCTTGGGCTTGGAAGCCATTCTACAGCATTTTGGAATCCTGGAAGGAGTGCCATAGACTGCTGGAAGTATGCATGCGTGCGACTGTTGGTAAGTGATCATCTGTTCCTTGGGGTTTTAAGGTGTGTCTTGATAAGGGATGCCCTGGTGCCCCTTAGCAAGGGAAACTAAACTAATGGAATGGGATCCTAGGCTTGTGTCTTTGGATCTTGGGGGTGGGTGGGGGGGAGGGGGGAGAAGGGCAGGCCATGAGGCAGGCCATGGAGCATGCAGGAGACTTTGAAGCTCTGCCAATGAGGGAGGGGCAAATGTGACTTGGTCCTCCATGGTGGGGTATGTGCCATCTCATGTCTGGGGGTGGGGTGTGTCCCAAGGATGTGGTTCTGGTGTGGGCTGTTTGCTTGGCTTTTTGGTGTGTGTGTGTGTCAATTATTTTATTTTTGTGTATGGCTGGGGGAGGGGGGCCTGTGGTGTGGAAGACTGGAGCCATGGGTTGCCTTGCCTTGCAATGCTTGCTTGCTGTAGTGTGAGGTCTGTGCCTGCCTGTGCCATGAGTCTGGGGTTTGGTTAGGTTATGCAATGTGTGGAGGTGGGGAATTGGGCTGGTGGATTGTGTCTTGAGGTTCAGGGGGGTTTGGGAGATTGATTGTAGTTTGTTGTCAGATCATGGCTGGGTGAGCTGCGCCAGCTACCACCACCACCCCTTCCTCCAGTGTTACAAGTTGACTGCCAGCTGTGCTTCTACTGCCCTCCCAGGAACTAGCAAAAAGATCACATCTTGGGTGTGGTCTCATTTTGATATCTGGATGGAAGATACCTCAAAAGAAGCGTGCGTGCCCTGTTCTTCCAAGGTCGGTCATGGTGGCAGTGATTCAATGTGATATGGCACCTCTGGCCTACACAGTCACTTGAGACGGCACCACAGGAACATACGTGGAACATACATGATCCTATGGAGTGCCGTCCCAGGCAAAAGTGTGGGGCAGTGCCAGTTGCAGAGGGTACGGAGAAGGGTTTGGAGGAGGAGCAACCCTCTTCCTCTCCCGCTGCAACTGCCACCTCAGGGCCATCTCATGACAGTTCTACCCCCATCAACCAGCCCCTGCAGAAGAGGAGTGCTAGCCGCTCCTCTCGCTCCACTCCACCATGATCCCAGTCCTTTTCTCAGCCCACTGTAAATGTGCTCTGGGAAAAGAAGATGCTGTTCGCATCCAGCCACCCCCAGGCTGCGGCCATAATCAGGGCAATTGGAGAGGTGATTGCCCTGGATGAGAGGCCATTCAACCTTGTTGAGGGTGTCAAATTCCAATGGATGCTTCATTTTCTGGAGCCCTGTTACAGAGTCCCTTGCTGCAAAACTTTCCACATGAAGGTTATTCCATCTCTGTATGGGAGGGTGCGGTCCCGGCTCCATGCGGAGGTCTCCCACATGGAGGGGTGTGTAGTACATTTTACCACAGACCTGTGGACTAGCAAAAGTGCGGTCCATGCATATATGTTGTTGACTGCACACTGGTGGCAGATGTCACCAATCCCTGTCACCAGCGCAGCAGGGGGCAGCAACAGCGGCACTGGGGGAGGGGGGAGGGTGTCGCCTGGAGAGCATCGATGGGTATTGTTGCATGCCCAGGTGCTTGACCAGCAACACACGGCGGACAATATTCTTGGAGTGGTGAATGGCATGCTGGATAGGTGGGTCTGGTGACAAGGTTCAACCATTGAGGCTGATGACTTTGTAACCGATATCAACAACAATATGAGGGCAGCTATTGTTTGTGGTGGCTACACTCATTTTCACTGCAGCGTGCACATCCTGAACCTTGTGGTTAAGGATGGCTTGAATGGAACTCAGAGCTTGGAGGCACTCCTTGAAATTGCCCGGAAGATCAGCTGATACTTCCATCGGTCGGTTTCAGCCAGCCAGGTGCTGCGAGAGAAGCAGGAGGAGTTGGGTGCCCTGCTTCACCTGCTGGTACAGGATGTGGTCACAAGGTGAAACTCCACCTTCTTGATGCTGCAATGTCTCCAGTATATGAACGCGAGGTCGGTTGTCAGTAAGTCATCTACCATCTAGGAGTCAATCCTGGAGTGGGACGCCAATCTTGTGTGTTTTACAGAGACCTGGCTGGACAATGAATCGGGCCCTATTTTGGCCGATCTTGTTCCAGCTGGGTTCTCTGTGCAGAATCAGTCTCGGCTGGAGGGATGGGGGCAGGGCGGTGTAGCCATTGTTATCAAGGATGCATTGTCTTTTAGGAGATATCCGGTGCAGACTCCACCAGGTGTTGAGTGCCTCCATCTTGTGTTGGATTTGGCCGGGGACAGACTAGGGGTGCTGCTGGTGTACCATGCACCCAACTTCCCGGCGGCATCCCTACATGATCTTGCTGATGTTGTGTCAGATGTGATCCTCCAGACCCCTAGATTAGTGGTCCTGGGGGACTTTAATATCCACACTGACACCAATCTTGGAGGAGCGAGGCATGAGCTCATGGCCTCCATGACAACCATGGGGCTGTTTCAAATCATCTGTGGCCCCACACATGAGGAGGGACATACACTGAATTTGGTTTTCTGCACCGGCCTTGAGACGGGGGGTCAGTTAGTAGAAGTTAATGGGGTAGAGCCTTTTTCATGGTCTGACCATTACCTCCTTAAGGCGTGCATCCTGGCAATTGTTAGCCCCTGACAGGGTGCAGGACCTATTAGATCGGCCCACCTTCAGAGACTTATGGAACCGGATCGGTTCCAAAATGCTCTGGGGGAGTTTCCCCTGGACCTTGACACCCGCTCTGTCGATGATCTCGTAGCCTTCTGGAACACCTTGTTGGCTGAGACCATTGACACGGTGGCTCCCAGGCATCCGCTGTCCTCCCGAGTCTCCCGCAGGTCTCCTTGGTTTACTGAGAGCCTGCGGTGTTTGAAGCAGGAGAGCAGGTGGTTAGAGCGACAGTGGCACCGGACTCACGACCGGTATGATTGATCGCAGCACAAGAGCAGTTTAAAGGCCTATGCTGTGGTGGTGCAGGCAGCAAAGAAGCAGTTATTTGCTGCTCTTATTCCATCTGCAAAGTCATGTCCAGCGGAGCTTTTCTGGGTGGTGAAAGGTTTGGTAAGTACTGCCTGTCTCCACCTGGACCTGGAGCAATCCAATGACCGCTGTCACTGGTTTATCAAGTAATTTGTAAATAAGATGTCTCACATCCGCCACGATTTTGGTTCCACAGTTATTGCAGAGGATCATCTTGGGGCTATGGATGTCCCGTCCTGTCCTGTTTTGTGGGATCAGTTTCAGATGGTGGCGCCTGCTGATGTGGAGTCCTTGTTGGGATCTGTTCATGCCACTACTTGTGAGCAAAATCCATGCCCGTCCTGGCTGGTGAAAGCTAGCCAGGACACGTTACGGCCGTTGCTGGCTGGGCTGGTTAGTGCCTCCCTTCAGGAGGGCAGGGTGCCTGACTGCCTAAAGGAGACTGTGGTTCGACCCCTGCTCAAGAAACCATCTCTTGATTCTGACACGCCTGCCAGTTATCAGCTGGTCTCTAACCTTCCCTTTGTACGGAAGGTTATTGAACGGGCTGTGGCACGGCAGCTCCAGGAACATCTGGACCGCACTGGTTTCCTTGATCCTTCCCAGTCTGGGTTTCGGCCTGGGTATGGTATGGAGACTGCATTGGTGGCCTTGGTTGACGATCTCCATCTGGTGTTGGACCAGGGTCATCAGACCTTACTGGTTCTGTTAGACCTTTCGGCTGCATTCGACACAGTTGATCATGAGGTGTTGGTGACTCACCTGCGGGACTGTGCCGGAATTGGCGGAACGGTCTTGGACTAGTTTCATTCGTTCCTGGCCGGGAGAACTCACGGGGTGATCTTGGGGGAGTGTATGTCTTCCCCCCGGGACCTCACATGTGGAGTCCTGCAGGGAGACATTCTGTCCCCCCTCTTGTTTAACATCTATATGCAGCCATTAGGGGAGATCGTGAGAGGGTTTCAGGACATGCAGTGTCATCAGTATGCTGATGACACTCAGCTCTACCTCTCCTTTTCCATCAACCCAGACAAACAGTCTCCTTATTTTCCCAGTGCCTGTCAGCTGGTGGGGCTTGGATGAGGTTGAGCCATCTGCAATTGAATCCTGACAAGACGGAGTTGGTGTTGGTGGGTGAGGGCTTGGGGGGCTGAGGGTGGTTGAATCTTCTCTTGTTGGGGGATGGGGGGGGTCACCTTCCCATGGTCTCTCAAGTGCGGAGTCTGGGTGTGCTCCTCGATTCGCAGCTCAGCCTGGAATCTAAGGTTGTGGCCGTGGCGGGGAGTGCTTTTTGGCCATTGCATCTTGTCCGGCGGCTTCGGCTGTATCTCTCAGACTCCGACCTCACCACTGTCATCCATGCCTTAATCACCTTGAGGCTGGATTACTGCAATGCGCTCTACATGGGGTTGCCCGAGAAGCTGGTCTGGAGACTGCAGCTGGTGCAGAATGCCGCGGTCTGTCTCCTTACAGGGTTGGGTCACAGGGAGCACATGACACCAGTGCTCCGGGCTCTGCACTGGCTGCCTATAAAGCACCGGGCCAGGTTCAAGGTGCTGGTTTTAACCTTTAAAGCCCTTCACGGCCTGGGCCCTGCTTATCTGCGGGACTGCCTCACTCCCCATGTGCCCGTGCAACCCTTGAGATCATCCATGGGAGCTTTTTTGGAGGTTCCCCAGGTGAGGCGGGTCGCCACTGATGTTAGATCTTTTTCGGTGGTCGCCCTTGTGCTGTAGAATTTGCTCCCAGAGGCGGCTCGGTTGGCTCCCACTCTCCTGCTGTTTTGGCGTGTATGTAAGTCCTGGCTGTTCTGTCAGGCTTTTGGTGAGGGGTAGGGGTGGTTGGGGGGTTTCCCCAGATTGTATTGTATTTTTAAATTGTTTAAATTTTTTTTTTTACTGAGTGTTGTTTGCTGCACTGGTCTGCCCTGTGGGCAGGAGGGGCGGGATATAAATTTAAAATAAAATAAATAAATAAATAAATAAATAAAAATATGGTCAAGAGGTCAGTAAAAGGTCATTATAGAAAGAGTTCATCAGAAATTCACCATACAGAGTCTAATTCTAATTTTCAATACATTGAAACACAGATGGCCAATAAAATATATGCTTTTATACGTGGTACATGACAGTGCCACTGTGCTAGTGTCGTCCCCTGGCAGCTGTTGATTTGATTTGATGACTTTTGTTGAGTTTGTTTGTATTATGCTGTGGAAAAAAAAACTTATTTGCATCAGAAAAAACATGTAGTAGTGGGGTGACTGGGGCTATGTAGTCTCTAGTCTGGCTAAGGAAAGAACTAGTTTGAACTGAAGTCATTCCTGTTTTGCAAAACAAGCGATGCCTTTTATTGCAGGTATATTTAGTTTTTTCTCCCATTGATTTCAATAGGAAAACTTCCCCACTGGTTTCAATGGGGAAAAAAATCCAAATCCGGTAATACCAGCAAATCCAAGAACCAGTAGCCGATAATACCGGTAACTAATATTTTCCCTCAAGTCCCACCCCAGACTCCATCAGTAACAGGAGTCCCAATCCCCTCCAATTCACAATGTCAGTCGACCATCTGAAGTGATATTCAGTCTTATCTGGATTCAGTTTCAATCTGCTCACCCTCATCCACTCCCCAACAACAGCCAGGTACTGAGTAAGCACCGCAACTACAGGATCTGAGTTGGATTAGAAGGAAAGGTAGAGCTAGGTGTCATCAGCATACTGATGGCACCTCACTCCAAACAATCCCGCCCAGCAACCTTAGATACAAATTTAATTAAACTATGGAATTCATTGCCAGATGACATTGTGGAGGTCCATAGCTTAACTGGGTTCAATTCAAAATAGGACTGGATAAGTTCTTAGAGGATAGGTGTTACAGGATGATTATTAACCAAGTTGGCCAAGCCCCTGACTGTGTCAGGAGTGAATAGCAGGAAATGGATCACTCCATTATGACCGGTGTTGTGGACTTCTCTAAAGCAACCAAAGCTGCCACTGTTGGAGACAGGATGCTGGGTTCGTTAGACCATTGGTATGATCCAATACGGCACTTCTTATGTTCTTCTGTCTGAGTGAGAGAATGGGGGCCTATCCTGAGGGGCTTTGTGTATCTTAGGGTGTTTTACAAACACAGGAATGGCTACTTGCCAAATGCAGATCTGCGGTTCTAGAAAAAAACATGGATCAATATTCTCAGGTTTGGATCCACATATAGCCAAAGTGATGTGTGAAACTGGGTCTCTGGGCTGCTACAAGACCAGAAAAGAGGGGCTGTCCTTCTTCCTGCCCACCAGCTGTTCGCTGGAGAATAAACCAGCCTTATCACGATACCAAGAAGGAAAAGATAGGGACCTCCACCCCCGGGGGCCCATCTTGGAGGCTAAAGTATTTGCTGCGACTGTGGTTCCCCTAGAACAACTGCGCCAAGCCTCAGCCCAAGAACTCTCCAGTGCAGACGACCCTTCGTATACTCTTGAAGAGGGTCTTGTCAAAAGGGCTCACCAGATTGTTGTACCCCCATCCTGTCAGTTACCCCTCCTGTGGGCCCACCATGATGTGCCCCTGGCAGGCCACCCCGGCGTGGAACGAATTTGGGAGCTCCTCCAACAATATTTTTGGTGACCCACACTCACCACCAATGTTCAAAAGGTATGTCACGGCTTGCGCAGTCTGTGCCTCTACCAAAATACCGAGGCGAGCTCCGCTCAGACTATTACACCTAGCAACTACCCCCTCTGGCCCCTGGCACAGGATAGGCCTAGATTTTATTGTCGAACTTCCCCCCTCACGGGGCTACAATACAGTCTTCATGATCGTCGACCACTTCATCAAATTAGTCCACTTCGTCGCCTGTAAGGGTCTTCCCACCGCACCCTGAACCGCATTATTGTTCCTCCGACATGTTGTGAAGCTTCATGGCTGGCCAGCCGAGATTATCAGCGACCGCGGGACCCAGTTCATCTCCCGTTTCTGGACCGCCCTCTTCAAGACTGTACATGTAAAATTAAAACTTTCGACCGCGTACCATCCCCAAACCAACGGCCAAATTGAAAGAGTGAATCAAAACTTTGAACAATATCTACGATGCTATATTGATTATCTTCAAGTTGATTGGTATGTGTGGCTCCCAATGGCCGAATTTGCCTATAACAATGCTCTTAATGCTTCCATAGGAAATTCACCTTTTTATGTGACTTACGGGTATCACCCACAGATGAGCATGCCCGACCTCCCTGTCATCTCGGTCCCAGCTGCTGGGGCTCTTGCGCAACAAATTCAACACTGGCTAAAACGACATTAGAAGCGACTCGACAACGGTATAAGATGTATGCAGATAAACATCGATGACCGGCCCCACAGTTATCCCCAGGAGATCTCGTATGGATAGATCGACGAAACTACCCTTCCAAACGCCCTTCGGCTAAGTTGGACCGTAGGTATATTGGTCCCTTCCCCATCATTTGCCAGGTAAACAACGTTACCTACACCGTTCAACTTCCCCCCCAGACGTGAATACATCCTACCTTCCATGTCGCCCTACTCAAGCGCACGCACAGGGCCCAGACGATGCCGGCAGCGCCTTCCCCATCGGCCCTTGCCCAGATTATGAGGTTTGAGCAATCTTAGATGCCAAACTGCACCAAGGGCGGCTGAATTACCTTATAGATTGGCAAGGGTTTGGCCCTGAAGAATGTTCCTGGGAACCCGCCACTAATGTGCATGCACCCCGGCTACTCTGCCTCTTTCACCGTCGTCATCCTGGAAAACCAGGACCGGCCGGACACTGACAAGGGGGCCGTCGAGGGGGGGTACTGTCACCCGGCGCCCCGACCCCCCCTCACCACCGCCGCCATCGGCTCCCGAAAACGCCCCCTGCGCAGATGCATGTAGGCCGCTCCGGCATGTGGACTAGACTTCAGAGCCCCAGGACGCGACGCCTGCCCAGGCAGGCCCCAGCAGCAGGGAAGTAACACAGCCGGCTCCCAGTATGACAGGGCCACGCCTTGCGGTGCTCAGTGCACCTCCAGGCATGTTCAGGGGGCAGGGCCTGTAATTTATTTGCCAGCATGACAGAGGATGCAGCACCGGTGAACAGAGCTGCGACCCTGGAGAGACTGGCCCCTTACCCTCAGCTAAGTGATTGTTATTTACCTTTCTTTTTTTATTTTGATCCTGTGCATGTCCTCCCCTCAAGCCCTCTTCCTTGAGCCTGCCTGATTGATAATTGAGCCTTTCCCCAGATTGTGTGTGAGTGAAACCTGACCCATGCTCCAGTACGATAGGGTGATTGTGTGAGAGCCTGCGGGCTGCTGGTTCCCTTTCCCGCTCCTGGGTACTTCCCTGTTTCCTCCCCCCCCTTGCATGCGAGAGCCCTGAGTCCCTTTCCCTCTCCCCCTGGGGCCCTATTCCCCTGTTTCCCCAGCACTTTCCCACCTAGTTCCCCATTCCCCTTCCCATGGTGTGGGTGTGTTGTGGTGTGTGGCTTCCCTTCCCTACTCATAGCTCTGCAGCCTATGATGATAGGGGCCTAGCTTCCTAGTGCTCCTGCATGTGGAAGGGCCCACATACTATCCTGATGGACATTTTTCGGGCTCCCTCACAAGCAGAGATTTCCCGTGTGATTGTTCGGGTGTGGAAGGAAAACCTCCCCTACCTATTCCACCTTTCCCCCCTCTCACTGACAGCTGGCTGATGCTTCACTCAGGAGTGCCCCCCTGCCCAATCATCTGTGCCTGTTGCACACACCAAACAGCTCATGGGGAGGGGGTTCCAGGAGCGCCCATCATCTGTTTGGCGGCTGGCTGCACATACCAAATAGCTCATGAGCCTCCCCCCCGAGAGGAGTAGTTTCATCCCAGCTGCCTAACAGTTGATTAGGGGGTGCCTGGAGGAGCTCCAGGACACCCCAATCAGGTGGTTTGTGGGCTGGGTGATTGTTCTCATCCAGCCCTTTCCCCTGATGCTGTTCAGTGACTGAGGTAAGCGTGCTCCTCCAGGTTCCATCAATCAGCTGATCGGCAGGGCAGGCATGGTGGACCACCTAAGACATCAGGGAAACTCCCCCTCCTGATGCCCCTGCCACATAAATCTGCTTAAATAAGGCACATTGATGAGCATTGATGAGCCAGTCCGATCTTCCCCCCGCAGACCCGGCCATGTGCATTCAGAATTGCTGCTGGGGACTGACTCTGCACTTCTCAATCGGTTCCACACTTCTGGGGGTCCACACTTGGAAAATACACATGCGCGAGCTTGCTACATGGCTCTGCACATGCTTAAATAACTGAGATATCCCTCTGGAGCCGAGCTGGCACTGTCAGTGACTGGGGCTGGCCTCAAGTAAACAGTGTCTTGTAAGGACACCTTTTAGGGACATTTATGATTGCAATGTGTTTTGGGTGGCTGGGAGCTCCATCCAGGTGTGGGCAATGGGGAAAAGCAATTGTAACTCATTGTCTCTGGGGTCAGATGTTTATTGGGCCCAATGGAGGTGAAAATGCTGAGATTTTAAAAGATATCTGGGCAGCAGCCCTAGGTGCCCTGAGGGCAGGATTGATGAGAGTGTGGTGTGTGCATGATTGGAGGAACTGCAACTGTAGGGGAAGAGTGCGTATGTGACTGCAGAGTGCAGTGAGTGGGTCTTTTTCTCTCACATGCTGCACATTTATTCTCATTTCTAGTCCTGGTGCCATTTTAACTTTGTGAGTGAGTCTGGTCACACACTGACTCTGAGTGTGTGTGGACTGGTAGTATGCCCTGCCTGCCTTGCCACCTGGCCTGTATCCATCCCCCAAGGGACACAGGGATTGTCTTGAGACTGCTACTGTAGCAATGAGAGCAGGAATTTATTTAATGTTGAAATTTAATCCATCCCTTGTTGCCGGGGTACTTGGGGAGTCCTTTCAATGTTAGCCTGCTTTGCCCACTGGCTGAGTACACTGGGCTTGGTTTTTTTGGCAGGGACTTGGGAGGAGGGGGTGTCATGGGATGTGATGGTTGCAATGGTCAAGACATTAATTTTTATTTCACATTGAGTTGCTGCTGTGATGATGTGCTGTGTCTATAACTTTGCTCTAGCGTGGGGGAGGAAGGAAGGAGGAACTTGTTGTTGCTTGGCTGGCTGCTGCTAAATCTGCCCCTGCTGCTGGACTTAAACTGTACAGTCATAGGGGTCTTGGGAATAAAGTTGGTGACAAGTTGGAATTTGGTTTTCATCTTGATGAAGTAGAGTAGACTGGTTAAACTTGAATTGGTAAGCGCTGTTTAACCACTCCTCAGAACTGTTTTGTCTGTCTCTTGTGATGGCTTATATTGACAGAGAACAGTGTGTTTTAATAATAATAAAAAGTATTCTTCATCATCGTCTTTATTTTTATATAGTGCCCCCCCCCCCGCCATGGCACTCAGAGCAGTTTATATGCAACAATTTAACACGTTTACAACCCTGAGAGGTAGGTTAGACTGAGAGAATAATGCAACTGGCCCAAGCTCACCCAGTGAATTTTTGGCTAAGGTGAGATTAGAACCGGGATCCCCCACTACTTACCAGTCAAAGTATGGCACACTTAGCCATTACACCACACTGGATGGAGGTGCAGAGTTGTCAGAAATTTCAAGTATGCATTCTAGGTGTTTCTGAGTTTAGATTTTTAAAATTTGTCATGTAGTTTCAAAGTTGTGATGTTATAAAGCTCCCATATTATTCAATTGAGAGAGTGAAGTTTTTAAGTGTTTAAGTTATATCACGGAACGACATGGAAACTACACTGGTCACAACAGGAACCCCAAACACATGTGTGAGGTTCCCACGTGGCTGATTGATGATGCATACAGAGCCTGTGGCAGTTGCTGGAGCTGCCAATGGACCACAGTGTCATCCTAGGTCATTCCATGGCATATAGTGGAATTAAAAAGTGTATATTCCCCTTACAAGGGCAATGGGCCACAATGAGGTCCTGGGAAGAGCACCTGAATGGCAGGGACAGGAGGGAAGGACTGAAATGCCCCAAGCCACGACATGAAGGAATATCACCTCCATGTCAACCTGGCATATCAACCATGTCACAGTCAACAGCACATCACAGCAGAGGCATAGGAAGTGCCTCTGAGGGCAAACATGGGTATATAAGCAGGACAAAGAGTGGTGCTGACCAGGCCCAGTACATGTTGGCCACAACCCTGGTCCAAACCAGCCCTGCCAGTGCAAGGGCAGGGGTGGTACCCAGAAAGCAGAAAGCATGCCAGTGCAAGGGAAGGGGTGGGGGGTGGGGTCAGCCAGCATAGTGTGCATGTTGTCTTATGTGCATGTTGTCTTGTGTTTATATACCTGAATTGGTTTTGAACAGATTTTGGAATGGGTATGTGAAGTTCAAATTAGTAAAATATTTTTAATATAGTTTGAGGAAGGCAGATTATGAAATATCTGTAGGGAATGGTGGGAGTATATGTTGGTGAGTTTTTTTTCAGATTGGAGACAGTTGGGGCTGAACAGCATACTCAGTTCGACACATTCATTTTGTTAAGTAAGGTTCCCAACAAGTAAAAGTCACAAGGTTAATGGTCCTACTTTGAAACCAAACTGTCTGGTAAAAATGAGAAAGCTTGGGTCTGTAAGGCCTTCCCCACCCTCCTCATAGTAAGAATGTGAAAGCATGTGAATGCTATGTATGTAATGGAAACTCACTGCGAGAAGGGAAGAAGTTAGAGACACCGTAGTTTATGTGTATTGAGAAATTGTACATGAATAGGATTGAACTCCCTCTGCTATGTAACTTACTAAGTTTGTAGCTGCAAGGGAAATAGTCAATTGAGGAGGGATCTCCTAAGTAATATCGTGTTTCAGTTCTTCTTTCTCTTGCTGTGGAAAATGAAGATTTTGTCCCAGGTTTTAAAGAAACCCAAATCTGAAAGTGACAACATTTGCAATGAGAGGAAAACTCAGTGGATGCCTTGGTTGTGTTGTAGAAGGGGGGATTCAGTATATTCCCCTGGCAAAAAACAGGGAAATTCTAGGATCAAAAAACCTTTGATTGAAGAAAGTATTTAATGCTCTTAAAAATTCACGCATGTTTCAAAAAGCATGGGAATTGTAAGTTAAAGCTCCTGCCTTAACTTGTGCACCATGTAAGCAGTAAAGATGTTGTACTGTCTCCCATACTGTGCTCGCTTACAACTTAGGCTCCATACAGCCAAGTTTTCCCTTGTTCTTTCAGCCTCAATCCTCTTCCTCTGCAGGTTGGGGTCAACACTGAAGGTGGGGAAAACAGGAGGTCAGGTGGAAGCTTTCTGCCCCCTAAACCTCTGCTTTCTGTATATGCTTGCATTTGGTTTGGTAAGATGGGACAGCTGAGTGCTGGGGGGCTGTATATGGGGGAAACAAGGCTTATGGATGTGGGATGTGTATAGGGAGACATGTTGGTGGGCAGCTGGGCAGTGGAGGAAGTGTCCGTATGCATCCAGGTGATTGGGCAGTGTTTATGGGGGACAAGGCTGAGAAATGGGTGATGTGTATGCACAGATGAGGTTGGGGGTTAGGTGGGTTGGGAGGGAAATATATGTATCAGTAATGGACAGACAAGTGCTGGGAGGGGTGGATATGGGGGGCATGTCTTAGGGATGGGTGATGTGTAGGGGTGTGCAATTAAATCAACCCAAATTTTGACAAAAATGCCCCTTTTGTTGGAACCGAAATCCAGAGGGTTTCTCCCCTGGATTTCAGATTTCCAAAGTGGCATCCATCCCTAGTGCTTGCATGCAGATCCAGCCTTACCACAGGGCTCCATGATTTTCCTTACCTCTGGAAGCCCTGAAGAAGCCCCCCCATTTTCCCCACGAGAGCGGTGGAAGGTCCCCAGTTTCTCCCACTGGGTCCTTATGTCACATTTCTGTCACTCTTTTTTATAAATAGGAAAAAAGGCTTAGTTGCTCAGTTGCACTAGGCATACTGAATTGGACCTTTCTCTCCTGAATATATAAATTGAGTTTTACGCTTACTTTGAAGTCCGGCTAACAAAGAAAGTATTGTAAATGACAATACATTTATAATAAGGGAACATGAGACTTTTGGATTATAAAAATATATGCAAAGTTTACTTAAATATAAATAGAAGTATCAATAGTTCACATTGAATGGTATGATAGCCAATCAAAGTTACATGATCTTAAAACATTTCTATCTTAAGAAAAAGCTTGTAAAAGCTTAACTTATGCACAATTCATTGGCTCAAAGATATCAACAAATTATACATACAATGTATCCAGATCTTCCTCTGCCTTTGTCTGATGTTAAATGAGAAAGAAATCCAATAATAATTTAGGATCTCAGTCTAAAGATCATCTCTTTTTGTCTTTCCTTTTAAAGGATTGATTACAAGGGGAGTTTCTATTCTTAGGCTTGTCACGCTGACATCAGATACACGTCAGTCAGTAAGGAGATACACTGGATTCTAATTGGCTCTCTTAAAGAGACTAATAAAAGTTTTGACTTTCTTCAGGCTTTGGAAGGAAGAGAGGCTTTGTATTTTTTATCAGATATAATTGTCAGATAACAGAGAGAAAATCCAGACCTTTAAATATTTATCTCAACCATAAATTTAATAAATATGTTAGCTGGAAAGAACTAACAAATCCTCCTCTCCAGTCTAGGAGATATCTTATGAATAGAACTATATGTCATTTAGACACCTAGAGATAACACTCCAGACATGTAGGCTGGCTTGGCCAGAGAGGGTCAGCTAGAGATAGCTTGTTTTATGGCTCATCCATGTGGTGGTCTCCTTGGCAACGGCCAAATGTCATTTGGGAAGTTTAGAAAAAACACAAAGGAATGTGCTTGGAAGGGTCCCTATTTGAATCTAGCTAGTCACAGAAGCTGATTTTAGAAATCAATGATGTAAGTCACAATTAGCTTACATTAAAACAGAAAGTTAACATATAAAGACTCTAAGTTAATACATTTAAACACAGATAGCCAAAATATCTTAGGCTTATAATTGAAAATACATGACACTTATACCTGACTATCTTTAGGGTCCTGGGAGCTCTGAAGTGGGGCAGAAAAAGGAGACCCAGGGGCAGTGGGCTTGAGGGATCTTTGGGTATAAGCCTACTTAGTGTGGTGGGAAAATTGTACACTCAGTACCTTTTGGAGAAACTGCAGGATTGGCTTAAGGACAAAGATATCATGGTACTAGAGCAGGCAGGGTTCCAGAGGGGCAAGTCCACAGTGGATCACGCCCTAATTCTTGGCCAAATGATCCAAAGGTCTGTGGTGCACTCTGGGAGAGTGTACCTATGTTTCGTGGACCTGAAAATGGCCTTTGACTCCATCTGCAGGGAACGGCTTTGGTGTAAGCTTAACTCCATGTGGATGGAGTCTTGGGGCTTGAAGAGAGAGGGGACATATGGGGGAAGGTGGCTTGGGTGGCTTCCTATTGTACTAGGGTATGTGTGCATTGCTTTTCTATTCTCCTTATAGTCTACATGCCCGTATTTAAAACATTTATTTACAGGTTATAAACCAATCATTATGTATTATTTATAATTCATGTATACAATTAATTGTATATTATTTATCATTCATCATCAGCTCAGAAAAAGACATTATTGCAAAAGGAATAGAAAATAAAAGGGAAAATATCATAATGCCACTGTATAAATCTTTGGTACCACCCCACCTTGAATATTGTGTGCAGTTCTGGTCACCCCATCTCAGGAAAGATATAATAGATTTGGGGAAAGTTCAGAGAAGGGCAACTAGGGTGTCTTCAGATGTTACGAGATCACGCTCAACCACACTGAACCATGCTCAACCCCCCCGTGGGGCCAAAGGGCCCTGAACGTCTGTTCGGCGTGCGCCAGATGTTCATCACGCTCAATACCCACATGGGGTCAGTTTCAACCACGCTTCCTGGGCTAGCCGGGGGAAGGTCCCGGGAAGCGTGGTCAAACAAACCCCCACCGGGAACCAAGGAAAAGTAACGTCTGGACGCCAATCCCCACGCGGAACCAAACGAACCGAGCCCCAGCCGGGGACGAGGCATGCAGCGTCGCTGCCGAGCAACCAGCAACAACACAACCACCGGAGGGAGAGTTAAAGCGAGATCAGCAGCAAGCAAGCGTGGCGGGATGGAGCGAGGAGGGAAGCGGAAGAGAGCGGAGGCACAGACAGCGACAGCGGCGGGACAGGAGGCGGAGGAGGTGCAGCCAGGCCCAGCGATGCAGGCGGAGGGGGCACAGGCGCAGGAAGGGCGCACACGGGAGCACCCGACCAGGGAGGCGCCCCGGGAACAACACCCACAGCTGAAGCCGGGTCGCGCCGCCCCGGGGACAGCGGCCGGAACGGGCCCACAGGAGGCACCCAGGAAAAGGGTAAGGGCACCCAACTGGAGGGGAACAGGGGGCACGGGTGAACCCCCTGTGGGGGGGGCCGGGGGGACCCCGGGCGGAAGGCAGGGGGGCAGGGGGCCCCCGAGAGGGGCCACACCCCCACCCAGCAACCACTCACCCCCTTTCCCCCCCCAGACACGAAAGTCGGCCCGGGCGGACGAGCCCCAGGACGAGGCCGGCCCCGCGCGCCCGGAGGCGCACCCCCAGGAGGAGGTGGAGGAGGAGCAGGTGCAGGTGCAGCAAGAGCTGGACCAGGAGGAGGAAGAGCAGGGGCCCAGCCGGAGGAAGGCCTACCACAGAGGGGGCCAGTGGGGCCTCCAGGAGACCCGGGACTTCATCCGGATATGGGGGACCCTCGAGTACCAGCTGGAGCTCGCAATCAACCAGCGGAACGAGCACGTCTACCGGGACATCGTGCGCGACATGGAGGCGGCGGGGCACGAGCGCACAGTCAACCAGTGTCGCTCCAAGGCCAAGGAGCTCAAGAGGGGGTACAAGGCCCTCAAGGACAACAACAGCCGCTCCGGGCACGGGGCCCGCACCGCCCCCTACTACGATGCCCTGGACCGCATCCTTCACATGAAGGGCTCCATAGTTGCCCCACGCCTCGTGGGCAGCGCTGTGGTCCAGGGCAGGGAGCGGGCCGAGGTACCCCCTCCCCTCGCCGCCCGCCCGGTAGACACGAGCTCAGGGGACCCCCACCCCCAGGAGGACCACCCGGGACCCGCAGAAGCCCCAAGGCCCCCCCCCAGCAGCAGCCCGGAGACATCCCAACGCCGGGCCGGCCAGGCGGAGTCGGAGGTCGGCACCTTCACCACCCTCAGCCAGTGGTCCCAGGGGGAGCACTCCCAGGGTGAGGCGCCGGGCTCCGAAGGCTCGGAGACGGACATAGAGGGTAAGCGGGCCCCCAGGGCAGGGGGGGGCACGACCAGGGGGCCGGTGGCAGGGGCGGGGGTGGGGGCCCTGCTGCAGGGGCCACAACCAGCCCCCTTCACCCGCTCCCCCCTCTCCCGCCCGCAGGACATGGGGAGCCCCAGGACCGGGCCAGCGAGACGGTGCAGGCCCCCGCGGAGGGCACAGGAGAGCAGGTGCCGGACCCAGGTAAGGCGGGAGGGCTGGGATGGCGGGAGGGCCCCCCGGGCGCCAGCCCAGGGGGGCCTCTGGCCTCAGTGGGGGAGGGGGGGCAGGGGGCCCCGGGACCCGACCCCGCTAGGGGACAGGGCCCTGCACTGACCCACCCGCCCATTTCCACAGGGCAGCCCCCGCGCGCGGCGCCTCCGCCGGCCGCGGCCCCAGCCCAGCGGATGCGGGAGTACCGGGCGCGGGTCCGCAGGCGCAGGGAGGAGCAAGCGGAGGACATCGTCCGCAGGGCGGAGGAACAGGGGGAGCGCATGATCGCCTCCGTGGACCGCATGGAGGCGGCCATAGAGCGGTCCATGGAGAAGGCCCTGGAGACAGACCGCCGGCTGGAGGCGGAGGTGCGCCTGGAGCGGAGGCGGGAGCGCCGGGAGCACCAGCGGCAGCAGGGGCTGCTCAGGGGCCTCCGGCAGGACATACAGGGCATGGTGCGGGAGCACAGTGCAAAGATGGACAGGTCCCACGACATTGGGACCTCCCTGCTCCTGCATGCGGGCACCATGTGTGCCTACGTGATGGCCGGCGCACCTCCGGGCGCCCTGCCCGCCCAGGTCCCCATGCCGGGCCCCTCGGCGCCCCCGGGCCCAGCCCTGCCGCCCCTGGCGCCCCCCCGGCCCCAGGGCCCTCGCATGCGCCTCCCAGTGCCCCCGGGCCTCCGGAGGGTCCAGCCCCCCCGGGGCGCGACCGGGGCACCGGGCACAGCTGCCCATCCGCCGCCCGGCCCCCTGCCGGGGCCGGGACCGGCCCAGGACACGGCAGGGGACACGGACAGTGGGGGGGAGGGGAGCTCCCAGAGCTCGGTGGGCCCAAGCGGCCGCACGAGGGGTCGGCCCAGGAAACGCGGGGGGATGGTGGGAAGGGGGGGGAGGGGGAGGGCCACATGAGGGCGGGTGGTGGACGGGGTCACGGGCACGGGGGTGGGGAGGGGGCACAGGGTGATTGTGTGAACTGTGTGGGCAATAAAGTGTTGTAAAGAGACAGTTGTCCCCGGCCCGTTTGTGGGGGGGACAGGGCTGTGGGACCGCGTGTACAGGGGCATGGGCACGGAACGGGGGGTGGGGCCCCCAGGGGCGGGAAGGCCCTCACAGCGGGCCCCCCCGGGCGATGTGGGTTGCAAGGGCGTTCCGGATCCTTTTGGCATACCGGTACTCCCGGGGGTTCCCTGCGTTCACGTACAGGGGAACAGGACCGGGGGGCCGGTGGGGCTCGGGGTACTCCAGGGCCGCCCCCTCGGTCTCGCACACATTGTGCAGAACGCAGCAGGCACCGATCACCAGGGCGGAGGTGGGGACGGTGAAGTCCAGGCGGCCAGCTATACTCCTCCAGCGCTGCTTCAGGGCCCCGAAGGCACGCTCCACCACGGTCCGGCTCGCACACAGGCGGGTATTGTATACCTGCTCCGCAGGGGTGCTCGGGACAGGGTAGACCTTCATCAGCCAGCGGGTCAGGGGGTAGGCGGGGTCCCCCAGGATGCAGGGGGGCATGGGAACACCCTCGATCCACCTCATGCCCATGTCCGCGAAGTCCCCCCGGTACATGCGGGCATAGAAGGGGGAGATGGTCATGATCCTGGCGTCGTGACTCCGGCCGGAGTTGCCCGTGTAGATGTCTATGAAGCGGGCCCGGTGGTCCACCACCCCCTGCAGGTGCAGGGAGTAGTATCCGTGCCGGTTCACATACTCCAGGGCCTCCCCCGCGGCCGGGCGCAGGATCTCGATGTGTGTGCCGTCCACGGCTCCGATGCAGTTCGGGAAGCCCCCGGCCGCGAAGCCAGCCATCACAGCGCCCTGGTCCAGGAGCTGGATGGTCCTGTCGAGGAGCACGCCCTCCACAGCCTCGCACACATCCCGCACGATGCAGGCGACCGTGCTGAGCCCCACCCCGAAGTGCTGGGACACGGAGCGGCAGGAGTCGGGCGTTGCGAGGGCCCAGACCCCTATGGCCACCCGCTGGACCATGGGGATGGGCTCCCGCATGGAGGTGTGCTGCCGCTCCAGCCAGGGCGTGAGGAGCTCCGCTAGGCGCAGCAGGGTGGCCTTGCCCATCCGGAAGTGGGACCCCCACTCGGCCTCCCCCCAGTGGGCCTGGGCCCGCTCCCACCAGGCCTGGGGCCGCTCCGTGACCCATAGGCTCCGCGCTATGGGCATAGCCAGCAGCGCTGCCCGGCGGAGGGTCTGCGTTGCCCAGCGGAACCGCCTCGCGGCCCCTCGGAGCGCAGCGGGCCGGGTGAGGCTCCGGCAGGCGGCCAGCCACGCCCCCCAGGCCCGGCGCCGAGCCCTGAGCCGGGCACGGACTCTCCTGCGGGCCTGCTGGCCCCGGAGGCGCACGCCAGCCCGCAGGGCCAGGACATAGCGCAGGCGGACGGCCAGGTGCACCCTCTCGGTCAGGAGGCACAGCTGCTCAGTGTGGTCACGGTGCCACTCAGCCGCGAGCGCGAGGAACATCCAGTTCCCACCTGCCCTATCGCGCTCCATGGTGCTGGGGCCCCGGTGGGGGCTGGGAGCGCTTATGGCGGCCCGGTGCTGGTGGCTCCGCCCGGGGGTCGGCCTCGCGGGCCTGCGCGCGCCCTGTGCCGGTGCGTTCCGGCTGCTCCCGCCCCCAGCACCCCGGGCCCCCTCCCCTCGCTGTTTGTAGCGGGATGGCCTTGAAGGTGCGATTAGGCAGACAGAGAGCTCGCTGTTGTTCTCTGCAGCTGTGCCGGGCCCGCACCCCACGCCTCGCTCTGTTGTGCTACAATGTTGCGGTGCGGGCCCGTGTTCCCTGTCCCGGGGGCCGGGCCGAGCCTCTCCCGGCCCTGGGCAGTCTGTGTGCCCTCCGGGCTCCGTGTCCCATTCCCTGTTGTGCTGGACCATGGCTGGCTGCCCATCCATGGGGCTCCCGCTGTCCGGCCCCCAAGGGGCCCCCCATATCTGGGCCTTCCGCGAGACCATGTCTCTGTGCGACCTGTGGCACACCCCTGCCGTGCAGCTGCTCCTGGCCGGGCCGGGGAGCCGTGCAGGTGCCTACGAGAGCCTGAGCTCCGGGCTCCGTTACTTTGGCCATGTGGTGAGCGCCCGTGATTGCCGGCTGCATGCGGAGGCCCTGGGGCTGGCTCGTTTCCCCGAGGGGCGCATCCCGGAGGTGCTGTGCGCCCATGTGCCCTGGAGCGCCTCGGAGACCGTGTCAGCGCTGGTGGTGTGTGGTCTGGGCGCCTACTCGGAGTGCCTGGCCGAGGGTGGCCCTGCCTTGGCCGTGAGCTACTTCTCCTGTGTTCACGGGGCCCGTGGGTACCAGCGCACCCGTGGGGCGGCGTTCCAGCGGCTTCTGGAGCTGGGGCATCTTCCGTGGCCCCCTTCTGCTGCCTGCTGTGTGCCGGAGCCCTCCGCGGTGGAGATGTCATCCCTGTTGGCGGTGTGGGCGCGTGTGGATGTGCAGCTGGCCCTCACCATGCCCGATCCCTTCGAGGCCTACTACCTGATCGCCCACTACATGTCCTTGCAGGGGTACCGCCGGGGCATGCTGCACTGGCCCCACCTGGTCCACCGGGCGGGCCACCCGGGCCCTGGGGCCAGCGGGGCCCCCGGCAGCGGCCCGTGAGCCCCGCGTCGCTGGCCTGCCCCCCCCCGCGTGGTGCCCCCGTGTGGGCTCCCGCCCCGGCCCGGGGGGGGGCCTGGTCCCCGCTGGCCGCTCCCGACCTGCGGACCCCACCTCGGTGAGCTCCCGCCCGCCTCGCTGCTTGCTGCTGCCCCTGGCCGTGGTCCTGGGCCCCCTCCATCCCCGTGACTCCGTGGGTGCTGCCTGAGCGTCGCTGGTGCTGCGGAGGAGCACCGCTGGACCCGGCTGCCCTGCCTGTGCCAGCCTTTGACTGTGGGGCCCCCTTCCTCCTCCTCCTGGCGCCCCTCCGCCGGCCTCGCTGTGCTTTGGGGGCCCCCAACGTGCCTTGCTCCGGGGGTCCGCCCCCCCCCCCCGAGACTGCCTCTGTTCCTGTGGGGGCACCTCCTTGGACTGGACTGGACTGGGGTGGTGTGGGGGTGGGGGTTGCTGCTGTCTGTGCCTTGCCCCGTGGTGGTGCCCCCCCCTCCCTGCCGGTGTTCCGGGTGGGGTGTTCCGGGCGCCCCTTCCCCCCTTCCCGGCCTTTCCCTGGTGTGTGTGTGTGTGTGTGTGTGTGTGTGTGTGTGCCCGGGCGTGTGGCCGTGCATTGTGCCCCGCTGCGGGACCGCTGTGTGAGCCGGCTGTCAGCCTGTTCTCGCTCTTCCCCCCTCCCTTCCCGTTTCCCTTGTGTGGGCGTTCCCTTGTGTGCCTTGTGGCTTCGTTTGCCCTCAGTCGGCCATGTCTGTGTCCCGCCCCTGCCCAGTGCCTTGTGGGGGTTTAGCGCCCGGCGGGGGTTCGGCTGCATGTCTGTTGTGCTGCCGTGGCCCGCGATGGTGCGGCCCGGTTCCGGCCCATGGTCCCGTTCCCGGCACGTCTGTTTGGGTCGTTTTCCCACCCCCGGGCGTGGTTGCGCTGCTCACCCCCCCTGGTGGTTCACTGTGGTGAACCGGCCGCCCGTAACGTCTGAAAATACCCTAGGATGATAGAAGGGATGGATTGACTTCCATATGAGGAGGGGCTCAACAGGTTGAGGCTTTTCAGGTTGGAGAAGAAGTGATTAAGGAGGGATATGATAGAGGTTTATAAAATTATGAGAGGTGTGGACAAACGTAAATAGGGAACTGTTGCTTGCCCTGTCTCACAATAAGAGAACAAGGGGATACTCTCTGAAGTTAAATGGCAGAAAATTTAAAAGAAACAAAAGGAAGTACTTGTTCACTCAGTGGACGATACAGTTGTGGAAATCATTGCCAGAGGAGGCAGTGAAAGTCAGCAGAATAACTAGTTTCAAATGGAAATTAGATAAATCTTAGAGCATAGAGCCATAAATGCCTACTAGTTGGGGCTTAAATCCATGACTAACGGTAGTTGGAAGTGGTTAGAAATCCATGACCTGCACTTGTACTCCTCTTGAGCTACTGTAGGTGGCTATTGTTGGAGAGAGGATGCTGGACTCAATGGATCATTGGTCTGACCCAGTATGACACTTCTTATGTTGCTAATGTGTAAAGTGTGTTTGTTATCTGCAGTAAAGTTCTATGAAAGACAAAACAAAAAAGACCAAACTCACAAAGATTGGAGAGAGAGACAAATAGGCAAACTGTTCCCCTTGTTCATATCCTTAGTGATGTATATCCATGGACAAGGCTGAGGCACAGTCAGTGGTGAGGAGTATAGGGAGGAGTACCCAGGTTCTAGGGAGTTATACATGTGGGGCAAGGGGAGAAAAGGCTTAGGGATGGGTGATGTGTATTCAGGGACAAGGTTTGGGAGACCACTAGAGGCGGGGGCTAAGTGTATGTATATTTTTTGTATGTGCTTTCAGTTGGGATGGGGCCAATAGCACATCCAAGTACTGGTGAGGGTGTATATGGGGGGAACAAGGTTGATGGGTGCAGGACAGGTAGCTCAATCCCCTTATCTGAGGGGAAAGCAGATGACAACCAATCCTCCGTTAGGAACCACAGCCCACAGATAGCCACATCCCTTTCCAATAAAGTATAATGCTCCAGTGCATGAAATACTAGGACAAATATTTGCTTGGGTTTCATCACCTGTGTGGTAAGCAGGCACACTTGAGCTGCTGCCTGAGACAGGAGCCATAATGAAGGAGAAATTGTGGGTACAGTGGAGACAGGGATCAAGTCTATAATATTAGGGAGGGTGGGAGAGTGCTCCCAGCTTCAGTGTTGCCCCTAACCTGCAGAGGAAGAGGATTGGACCAAGGGAAAGTGTAGGTGTATTGAGCCTAAGTTGTAAGCAAACACAATATGTAAGACTGTACACAGTCTTTATTGCTTACAAGATGTGCAAGTTAAGGCAGGTGCCTTAATTTATTATTTAAATGCTTTTTGGAGCACGATTAAATTTATAAGAACCTTAACTCCTTTCTCAAACTGAAGGGTTTTTGATCCTAGAATCATTCCCTTGCAGATGCTAGGCACAATAGGTCCCTTGATGTTGGCTGACATGACAATCTATCTAGGCACTAGGCATGACATGACACACATAATAACAGAAATAAAAAAAGAAATGTGTACACTAAATGTGCTTCATGTAGCATTGTGTTTCTGTTCCTTTCCCCTCCTTCCATGGGTGTTACCAGAGACATAGCAATAACTATATGGAAAACTATTGTTTGCTGAAATTGTTGATGTCATCCAGAGTAGTTTACAGACATTTATGCTGCTGCATGTTTTCACGGCTACCTGATTTCCTCCTTAGTCTCCTCCTACCAGCTGTTGGCCGAAAGGTGTCTCTTGATGCAAAGGATCATCATGGTATCTCGGGTGGTCACATACCAGAAGTGGGGCAGTTGGCTTATCTACATGTAACAGCAGCTACATGTAAGTGGCAGCTATGTGCTATCCATGAGCCTGGTTTTTGGAATCTCAGTGTGGTAAGCACTAGAGCTGAAACAACAATTTGTTGCAACTGGCCCATTTGCTGCTTTCCTAATGATTGGTGACCACTTAGCCATTTGCTCTGGTTTCCATTTGGAATTTCTGGAAATGCCAATAGTGACGGCAAAACTGACAAAAGTGATGATGAAAGTGACAATGAAAGTGTAAAAAAGTACTGGAAATTTCCCCAGTGACTATATAAAAAGGGCAAATGGGTGGGGAAAAAAATTCCTAATAATAAAAAAGTGTGACTGTTCAGTAGGTGTCCCAAAAGGATGAAAATTCATGTTGTTCCAGGTACAACCTTTTTCACACCATGGAAATAAGCATGCTTGCCAAAACAAATGTAGCAGGCAAATGTGTACTGCCCAACCAGTGGCTAGTGCTACATGTGGTAAGAGCTTTTATCCCAGTTTATCTTGTCTCTATTCTCTCATTCCCTTCATCTCTGTAACATGTGCCTTTTCTCTATTTGCATTTGCCCATTAGTTCTTCCCATTGCTTGTCTTAGTACTCTGCAGAGTCTTGTCTTGTTTCTTGCTTTTGTTGCTCTGTTCTCTTTTTCATTATGTGTTACTTTCCTCTTTGTTTCCCTGCTTCTGTTCTCTTTGTTTGCCCATCTCTCCGTTCCTTCCTTTTGGTCACTTCCTCCTTTTGCTCTTGAGTGACTGACAATGATTAACTGTCGACCTTGAGGAAGAAGCCCTTGAGGGATGGGGGTGAATTTGACCATGGCCTTGGCAGCTCTCAAAGGCATATCTACCCCTGCCCAGACTAGACAACTTAGGTCTGTATTTCTGAACTAAAGTCAGGTCTCCGGGAGCTGCAAGGGAGCCGTTTTCAAGATCATTTGATTATGCCCAAATGCTTTGGAGGTTTTTTCTCTTGTTCAATAAAGCTCCATGCTTACTTTTCAGCCTGCTAAATGAAGCCTTTGATCACAATTGAGAATTGACTGTTTCATTTGGCATTACAGCTCTATATATGCACATTTCCAAGAGCCGCTGATTCTAATTGAAAGGAAAAGCTTTCTCCTTTTGGTTTAATTGTATTTTTCTCACAGTGAATCACTAGCTGATGATCTCTTCAACACAAATAGAACAGGGAGAAGAAAAACATTGTGGGGGTGCATGACTGCCTGCTCTGCAGCCTTGCAAGAAACCTGGGTTTGATTCCTGGTCCTTGTCACTCACTTTTCAGGATTGGAGTACCCAGAGGCAATATTCAAACCCTAGAAAGAAGGTAATGGTACTGATCTGCTGCCACCCCCTTCAGACAGTAGGCATGGGCGAACAGATCGCGGTTCGTGTTCGGCCGTTCGGTTCGGCCGCGATCGGTTCGTGTGTTCGCGTTCGGCCGTTCGGGTCGGCCGTGTTCGGTTCGTGTGTTCGTGTTCGGCCGTTCGGACGTGCCTCGCGTTCGCGTTCGCCCGTTCGGTTCGGCCGTTCGTGTTCGGCCGTTCGTGTTCGGTTGTTCGGGCAGGTCGTACGTTCGTGTTCGGCCGTTCGGTTCGTTTGCCATCGGGTTGTACGTTCGTGTTCGGGCGTTCGGTGTTCGGGTGGTTCGCGCGTTCGCGTTCGGCCGTTCGGCCGGAAATGTCGCGGGAAGCCGTAAAATCGGCGTCGCGCCGGAAATTCGTGTGCGTGTGCGTGAGTGAGGCGAGAGGGTGTGTGTTTGTTTCGGTGGCTGCTTGTGTAGTGTGTTTTGGTGATTGTTTTGGCTGTGCTGTGTGTTTGGGTGGGTTGGTGTGTGTTGTGTTGGACTGTGGGGTGGTGTGTGACTGTAGTGTGTGCGAAAAATTTAAAAAA
>QEPC01011131.1:4489367-4509659 GCA_003113815.1 Sphenodon punctatus
TTCGGTGTTCGGTGTTCGGTCCGTTCGGTGCGTTCGTGTTCGTGTTCGTGTTCGGTTGTCCGAACAGGCCGAGTTCGGGCCGAACACCGAACTACCGAACCGCGTTCGCCCATCCCTATCAGACAGTAAGATTGTGACACTGGAACTGGGAGGCTTTGAAAACAGCCTTGAGCACTTCACCTCACTCAGAGGAATGTGGGTGTAAGGAAAGGATTATTAGATCTTAGGAGTGTATTTATGTTAAGGGATGTAACTGTTTCCCAGCACTGGTGCACCAGTACCAGTGTTAAAAGTGGTCTATATCAGGGGTGAGGAACCCTTTTCCTCCCATGGGTCACTTTGAAAATTAGTACAAAATCTGGAGACCACAAAGGAGTTGGAGGTGGGGTGCCTAAGAGGTATGTTTGGAATGGGGGGAAAAGAAGGGGAAGGTCCAGATCATGGATCTATGCTACAGATTCATCTGCTAACCTCAAGTGCATGTACCCATCTCTCCTTCCTTCACATGAGCTCACTCTTTCAATGCTTGAGGGTAGGGACTGGATTCATAGGCCAAATGCAGCAATTGGAAAGGGTCCAAATAAAGTAACCCACGGGCCAGAGGTTCTCCACTCTGGAGTGTGCTTGGGCATCTTCAGTATTGTATCCTTAGGCCTGTAGTCCGACTCTGGGAGAAAGGACATAGGTCTGTGGTGGATGTATGCAAGCATTGATCACTCATCCTCCAGCTCTTCATGCCTGCAGACTGATCTTTGATGCCTTTTATTCAGGGTCCCCTTCTACTTGGTAACTAAGCAAAGATTGCACACCTGTGACTTCTAAACTTTGTGAATGTATTCTTGTCTCTCCCTATTTTCCCCTCCCTTGTCTCTCCTAGACTGTAAGCTCATCAGGATAGAGATACGAAAGGGATGATGTTTTTTCAATGCCAGACACATTGCTGGTGCTACATAAATACTTAATCATGTGTGTATGGGTACTTTCAGACGATACGGGGCCCTTTGGCCCCGTACCGACACCACCGGCTTCGTTCCCCGCCGGGGTCACCCCGTAACGGCACAACAGACGTGCCGGGGGGATCCCGGCGGGGAAAGTGGGAGGGGCCGGGGCCGCGCGGCGCAACGTGCGGCCGCACGGCCCCGCCCCCTCCACGCACCCCGCCGCCCGCCCTCCGAGGAGACGGGCGGGCGGCGGGGCCAATGCGGCCGCCGCGTCCGGCCGATCGTGCCACGGCCCGGGATCCCGCCGGGGATCCCGGGCCGTGGCACGCGGCCAGACGTTACTTTTCCTTGGCCACGGCCCGGGGTCCGTTTGACCACGCTTCCCGGGACCTTCCCCCGGCTAGCCCGGGAAGCGTGGTTCAAACGAACCCCATGTGCCGATTGACCGTGGCCAACATCTGGCGCGCCGCAAACAGACATACGGGACACGGTGACCACAGGTGGGTATTCACCGTGGTTCACCGTGTCAACGTCACGTCTGAAAATACCCATCGTTGCCACCTCCACCCCCAGGCTATCCCTTAATGGAGTTGGCCTGAACTGTGTTGTGCTAATAGTAAATCCCCACAATTTCTCCTTCAACACAAGCAATTGCAAGTTGAATCTTAGCATTTCTGTCTGCAGATAAGCACAATAGTGTTGCAGATTATGTTCATACTAACTCGGATTTGCTGTGTTTGCTGTGCTGCAGCATGTGCCGGTTGCCCTCCCTGCATTTAACTGTCCTACTTTTTTGTCCATCCGTTCCCAAGCAGATAAAGCAAACACTGTTTTCAATTAACAAGATTTTATTGCTGAAAGCAATAGGAGGCAGTTCATTTAACGCAGGCAAATTAATTGAAACCTAAATGTACATAGTCAATTTATTGCTGGGAGAGCAATTATCACAATGACTTGGCCCTTGCCATGTAAGGAAAGCAGGAAACATTTAGGGCTGAAATGAGAGCAAAAGCTCCCATTCCGAAGGGAAATGCCAACCTTTTGGGAGTGCTTGTGAGTGTTTTTTGATTCTTCATCAGTTTCTGGTGAGTCTGCATTTTTCATCACTTTCTGGGACTTTTACGACAGTTTTATGGCAATTTTGCAGCACTTTTGTGGCAATTTACAGCACTTCCCTACCTCTTAGCTGCCACATTTTGTCTCCACAGCCCCTGAGGGTGTGCATGGGGGCACTCATGGCACTGGCCCATGACATCCCTGTTCAACTTGCAAAAAATAACGGAAAATGGTGAAAACAGTGGGAGAGCCGATAAGTTTATGCGTTGCATGAATCTCAGTGAATGCCTAGTTTCCAACGGAAGCAGCACTCGATAAGATTTCTCATTTCAGACCTAGGCACGTTATGCTGGTTCAACAGCTGAGTTTTACTCAAGTGCACTTGCAAAAAGTGTTTCTACTGTCAAACTAATTTCTCTTGGAATCTGGGTTTCCTAGCTTTGGTCTTTAAAGAGATACCTTTCGGCAGAAGTTGCAAATGAAAGCAATAGGACGATTCTCTGATAGCTCTCCTAGGGCTAAGCTAGGCTAGTCTGTTTTTGTAAATGATTGCTTGACCACAGTTAGTGGTCAGAGGGTGAGAGGGTTCTGTTAACCCCTCTATTTTCCCTTGAACAAATTGAATTTGGGAACCAATTACAAACTGGAAGGCAAGCCAAAGAAGAGTGAAATGGGCTGGATATCATGCTGAAAAGCAGGAGAAACAACATGTGGGTGAGCCAAGAGGCTAAGATGACCAATACCATATACGTGAAGATGATAAAGCCACAGATGAATGGTGTTAAGGTCTATAGAGGGCATCAGTGAACCAGCTGAATGAACTAGTCAAAATGGTTTGGAGAAGTTAGGCACAAGAATCAAAAAAGTGATGGTCAATTGTGGAAGCCTGTTTCCAGCTGTGGGCTGAAAATGTATTTATTTATTTTACAAAATTTATATCCCACTCTTCCCACCAGAGGTAGCCCAGAGTGGCTAACAACCATAAAATATATATAATATAAAACAATTTAAAACACATTAAAACATAAGAATCTTAAAACAGGGAGAGAACCCCCCCCCCCCGCATACCCCCCACCTTTACCCCTCTCCCTTGCCAAATGCTTGACAGAATAGCCAGGTTTTATGGTTCCTACGAAAGGTTGGGAGGTCCAGGGCCAGATGGGCCCTCACTGGGAGGGAATTCCAGAGATGTGGCATGGCCCCCGAGAACACCCTATTTTGCGTGGCCCCCTGGGAGACCCTGGGGACCTCCAATATGGCGCCCCCGCACGACTGCAGGGGCTGATCCAGAACCCGGGGAGTGAGGCGGTCTCGCAAATAAGCAGGGCCTAGGCCATGTAAGGCTGGTTAAAGAAAAGACCAAATGTGGATAAATAAAACCTTAGTGTATAGGTTTTCTTGAACATACCAGGCTGCAACCCTTGCTAGATAATTTCTCAATTTTTCTCTGGACTAATACAAATCCAGAGCTGAAGAATTTCTGGCCAAGACAGAAGTTCTTACCTTTCCTCCTAAACCCACTTATCCTCTCCCACCTCTCTCCATCTCTGTAGAGAACACTGTCATCCTTCCAGTCCTCTCAGCCCGCAACCTTGGAGCCATCTTTGACTCCTCTCTCTCTCTCCTTCTCTGAGTCTGCTCACATCCAAAACACTGCCAAAGCTTGTCATTTCTTTCTCTATAATATTGCCAAAATTCATCCCTTCCTGTCTGAACATCCATGCTCTTATCACATGCCGCTTAGGCTACTGCAACCTGCTTCTCACAGGTCTCCCACTGAGCCACTTATCTCCACTACAGTCTATTCAAAATGCAGCTGCGAGATTCACCTTCCTTACACACCATTATGACCATGAGGCTCCTCTCCTCAAGTCACTACATTGGCACCCCATCCACTTTCGCATACAGTTCAAGTTTCTCCTACTCACCTAAAAGTGTCTTCACTCTGCAGCTCCTCAGTATCTCTCCTCTTTTATCTCCCCCCTCTGTTCATCGGGCAAGGTGCTCTTATCTGTGCCCCTCTCCTCCATCACCAACTCCTGACTCTGCACTTTCTGCCTTGCTGCACCATATGCTTGGAACAAGCTTCCTCAGGTGGTGTGTCAAGTCACCTCCCTGTCCATATTCAAGTCCCACATAAAGACCCACTTTTTCAAGATAGCTTTTAAATCATGAACCCAGGCCCTATCCATATCGTAACCGTGTAGATTTCAACTTTTAACTGAAATAAAACACTTACCGACTACCTACATCTTGCAGTTCAGTATTAATAGGAAGACTCTTATTTGTAGTTGTCTATGTCTTTTTGTCTTGTGCTGCATACTACTACTGCTATATAAATTATTAGTAGTAGTAGCTGAACTACTAAACTCTTGTCCTCCCCTTAAAAGTTGACCACACAAGCAAGTAGAATAGAAGTAATACTGATTCAGTCTGGTTCCAGAACAGAATACTGAGGAACACCAGTGTCTTTGCCCACTGAAAAACCAGCTAAGAGCATTGCACAATTAGAACAACTATTAGTAATTATTCAGGCCCAAAGGGAGGACATTATTATTGACTAGCAACAGTCAAAGCCTGATGCCTTCAGAAAAGAATACTTTCTTGGTAACTGAACCTTATTTTTAGTTTCAGCAGTGATCTAACGCCTTCTGACATGCACAGAGCAAAATTAAAAACAGCAGGCTCCTTTCCTAAGTTATACTGCCACCTAGAGCAGTGCCCTCCAAAAACCTCAGATCTTTCACCATCTAGGAAAACATTAAAGATAAGATGACTGGATGGTCAAATTTGGAGGACTGAATCATGGATCTAGAACTGTAGGTGCTTTTGAAGCCAACAGAACCTTGGAATTTTCCCATCATTAACTTCCCTGCTAAAAGCATGAGTGTAATAAGGAGACACTAAGCTACATGTAGACTACAGGTCTAACAAATATGTAAAGGTAAAGGTTAAACATGTATGTAATGTGAAAGCTGAGAACTGGAAACTCACTTCACGCAATGGAGAAATGCAAAGTCATGCTGAGTGTGTATTCAGAAAAGGTCTAAACACCTCTGCAGACACATAGACCATTGAGTTGCAAATAGTTTTCTTCCTGTGGACATGACTAAAAGCACAGTTATCTGGCTGGAAAAATCAAACAAAGGACCCTGGAAAGGTACTTAAGGGGGGGAGACAAGACAAAGATCGATCTCTCTCCGTTGGTGGAGATCAGCTTGTTGAGTTTCATCTGCATCATCATATCATATCTTACCAGCCAGAGAAGGGCTGCACCAAAGGAACTATGAAGTAAGGCCTTTTGGAAACTCTAAAAACTTGTACCTAGTCAAGCTTTCCACCGCTAGCTGTGACATGAACTGAAATGTCCTTGGACCTTGATTAGGGTAAGCCTAAGTCAGGTGAATCCAAGTACAAATAGGAATGCGTTATTGGTTATGTTATTTTGATTTCTCCACTCGAGTATAACCTTGTACTGCATGCTTATTCATAATTTATTCACTAAACTTCCTTTTGCTGAACTTTGTATGGTCCATTGGAATTGCTAATCCTAACATTGGTGGGATGCAGTGTCGCATTGCATGTCTCTTTTTTACAAAAGGAAAGAGAGCTATGTTTCCCAGAAGATCTGGTCTAACTGGATTGGTCCACTCTTTTCCAAGTTGTATAAAATGAGTTTACACTTTACTTTGATGCCAAGCTAGCAAAGCAAGTATTGTAAAATGACAATATATTTATAAATAAATGGAACATGAGACTCAGAATATATTAAAAAACAGGCAGAGTTTACTTAAATTTAAATAGAAAATATCAGTAGCTTACATAGAATGGTATTGATAGCCAATCAAAGTTACATGATCTAAAAAACATTTATATTTTAAGAAAATAGCTTCTAAAAGCTTAACATATGCTCAATTCATTGGCTCAAAGATATCAAGAATAATACATTACATTCTTCCCAGTTCTTCCCTTTTTCTGCCATGATGGTGAGAAACCACAACATAGTGTAGGATTTCAATCTGAAAAAGCAAAGTTAGTGTCTCCCTTCTTAAAGCAAAGTTTGCCAGAAGCTGACACTCCTGAGCAGTGATGCTGATGACATCAGTTAGCATGGAAATACACAGGATTCTAATTGGCTCTCTTTATTCTGAACAAGTAAAGAGACTAAACAGAGAGTCAGATTTCCTTCAAAGTTTGAACAAAACCTCATATTTCCATCCAAATTAATTGTCAGATTACAGAGAGAACTGATTACAGCTTCAAGGTTTTTTAACCAATTAGTGGACACAGCTGTGCTAGCTAGGAAAAATTAAAACTTAAAAGTTCTCACTTTGGAGATGTTTATGGCTGGTACCATTTGTCATTTAGACATATAGACTGATAAGGCCCTTGGTCTGGCCTCCAACTTTAGCCATGTTTTCTTGTTTCCTTGGATATGGTGAAAAGTTCACTGAGAAGTTTAAAAAAAGTTCATTGGAACACAGCTGAGGAGGCCTCAGCCTGAACCAAGGTACACATAAAAACTGATTTTAAAAATCAATGCAGTAAAACACAAGTTCAAATACATTGAAACAGAAAGTTAATATATTGAATCTCAAAATCAATACATTAGGAACACAGATGGCCAAAAAATATATGCTTATAATAGGAAATACATGACAGCAGTTTGGGATTAATTCTGTGTTTACAAACACAGATGAACCTAGAGAGAAAGAGTCTGTGCTGGAAAACTCTGTGGCTGAAAAGGTGACAAGAAGGTTCACCCATTGCAGGCTGAATCTGTTCTAGAGAGAGCTGATTCAGGGAGAGCTTCAAGTCAGGGAAACTGAGTCATGACAGCCTAGAGTGGGGTAGTGAGCCCCCAATCCCATGTTGTCTCCCCCCTTAAGTACCTTTCCAGGGTCCTTTGTTTGATTTTCCCGCCAGGTAACTCTGTGCTTTCAGTCATGTCCACAGGAAGAAATCTATTTGCAACACAATGGTCTGTGTGTCTGCAGAGGTGTTTAGACCTTTTCTGAATACACACTCGGCATGACTTTGCATTTCTCCATTGTGTGAAGTGAGTTTCCAGTTCTCAGCTTTCACATTACATACATGTTTAACCTTTACCTTTACATATTTGTTAGACCTGTAGTCTACATGTAGCCCAGTGTCTCCTTCTAACAGTGAGGTGTAGCAAGCTCCATTGGGTCTGACAAAGAACATCACTTCCTCTAATAATGGTCACAACTCTATAGTCAATGGGTGTTTCCTTTTGGGCCATCCATGTCAAGAATATTTAAGCCAGATTGGCCCTTGGGATCATGAGCAAGACCTTTGCATTAAACGGAAACCATCCAACATTGCTAATGTTTATTTATTTATTTATTTATTTGTTTTAGAATGTGGTGTTCTTATATGTAATCTGCACATCATGGCAGCATGTTATACATTTTTTCCCCCTCACAGGCAGGCAGCCATAAAGGAGCAATAATTTGGAGCTTGCCTTTACTAGAGAGATGGCAAGGCAACCCCACTGAGCAAAATGTAACGTTTCCCCTAACGTTAATTGCTTCAGGGCTGATTGGCAGAGTCTCCAGGTACATTATTCTCATTTCTACACAGGGGGTGATTCTGCTGCTTTTTGGAATTTGATTAGGCAATCATGGTCTCTTACAAAACCGATGGTAGTGTCATGTATCCCTATCGATGAATGGGAAGATCATTTTCATAGCCTTTTTTCAACACCTTCGCCATTAACGTTGGAACTAGAGTTGCATGCACTTAATAATTTTCCAGACTGGCCAGCTGTAACACTGGAAGAACTGAGATTCTAATTTATCAGTTAAAATCTCATAAAGCCCCTGGTATTGATCTTATTTCTGCAGATTTGTTTAAAACCAATATCACTTGGTGGAGTGCTGTTTTGGCAGCACTTTTTACATCTATTAATGAAAGTGGAAATATTCCCCCAAACTGGTTCAAATGTATAATAGTACCCATTTACAAAAAAGGTAATCCCAATGTTCCAGGAAATTACCAGCGTATTAGTCTTCTATGTGTAATTGGGAAGCTTTATGCAAAATATCTGCTCCAAAGATTACAGTCATGGGTGGAGTTGGAAGGTATTTTAGGGTGAGAGCAGGCTAGTTTCTGTAAAATATGGTCCAAATCTACTTTGGACCATATTTGTGTTTTAAACCAGATGATAACTAACTATGTCCGTCCGAGACCTAGGTCATAATTCTTTATTTGTTTCGTAGATTTAAAGACAGACTTTGATTCAATTAATACAGACCTCCTCTGACATAAAGTAGCTCAAACAAACCTAGATCGTAGGTTACTCTTTTTGATAGCGGCTCTACATCAAGGAACTTCCCTTCAGGTTCAGTTGGACCATCAGGTCAGTTATCATCAGTGCCAACAACAAGAGGAGTCCATCAGGGCTGTACGTTAGTCCCCCTTCTTTTTAACCTTTATATAAACAGAGACGTAGAGGCCCTGAGGGACTTTTCCTTTCACCCTGTGCATGTGGGCAGCACTCCTGTATCCATTTTACTCTATGAGGATGACACAATATTAATTTTGCAAACTCAGATTGGTTTAAGATGCTTGATGAGAGACTTTTGTATATATTGCAGTGAGGAAGCTCTGAAGGTTAACTTTTTAAAAACTAAAGTCCTGGTAGTGGACAATTCTTGTTTATAGCATCAATGGTATAAGAGTTCACATCCAATTGAACAAGTGAAATGTTACAAATATCTTGGGTTAATTTTCTTCCAATTGACCTCATGGTGCTTGCACTACAAGACTGCACTTGCCCAAGCCACAATTACTGGTAAAGGAATTATAAGCTCTTTCCATTCAAGAGGGGGTAAATTGGTGGTACCGGCCCTTAAAACCTTTAGGACTAAAGTTGTCCATCAATTTTTATACAGAATCCCACTTTGGGGCCCTCAACTGATAGATAAGTTACAGCCCCTCCAGAATGAGTTCCTTAGCTATTTTATATGCTCCTAAGAGCCTCCCTTCAGCTTAATCAAGGACTGAAACATGTTCTTGCCCTATAGCCTCTCTTGCTAAATGTGTTATTCTGAAATTTTGACTGCGGCTTAATTTTTATGAACTAGGGACTTCTCACAGGCTGCATTCCTCCCACCAGTATTGAGCCCATGGGAGAAAGATATTAACCATTGTCACAGTGTCCCTCTTCTGGGAAATTAGCTAGGGGGTCCTGTGACAAAGGGGTGTCACACACCCCTCTATATAGCTTGAGGTTCCCTTAAAATTTGATAGCTGGCCTCCGCTCACACCCCTCTAACCAGTCCACTGCCACCTTCTCAGGGCTTCTCCCACTTAGGATGGGTCCCTGAATTATAGTCGAGTTGTTAAGTATAACAACGTCCTTTCAATAAGGTTCTCTCCCACCTTGTAGCTGAGGCCATTTCTAGGCCTAGCAGTCTGTGAAGAGTGGGAGTTGAGTTGCTCCTTGTTGGGCTCTGGGTAGAGCCTAGCGGGCATCCAAACCCCTTGGACAGTTACTCCTCAGAAGGTCTGCTGCTCCCTTCAGTTGTCTCCTGCAACTGCCAACTTCTCATCCTTAACTGGGTCTTTATATAGCCCTTAACTTCAGTTCCTATTCTTTATTTAAAGAGCCAGAACCTCAATTACAACTTAACCCTTTCTTGTCTGCCAGTTGAGTTGTTCTCTGGCCTCCATTTTGTGACTTTCACCGATGCTTTCACCATTTTGTGGATGGACACTGCCACAACCATCTTTTATCATCACTTAGTTTTTCTAAGAATTACCTTTTTGTTATGACTTATACTAAGGCACTGACTTTAGTTAAATGTAGGCTATGGGACCAGGAACAACAGATGCGTAGGGAAGCATTAACTGTGCAAAAGATTGCAGTGTTATATAGTTCCCTTCTGGTGCCAACTAGAGGGGCCTTCTACCTATCTTCACTCACCATTTGTGGCTTTAGATCTGCATTCACTTTGGCCAGATTTAATTTATTATCTTCTGTGGTTTTAGAGGGCAGATATGAGGAGACACCTTCCGAATTGAGACTGTCGCTATTGTCACTCCAATGTTGTGGAGTCCTTATCTCATGTTATGTTCGATTGCCAATTGTATATTAGACCCCGTGTATTGTGTAATGTACTTGGAAACAGTTATTAGCAACCTAAAGGTGTGTAGCCAACGTGAGATGTTGGTGATCCTTTTATCTGACTTAGATACCTCTATAACATTGAATGTTGCAAAATTCTGTTCAGTTGCACTTAAATTAAGGAAAACAGCAGCTGGATTTGCTTAGATATGTATTTGTTTTATTTTTTTGCTGTACTGTATTAATGAATCATTTTGTTTTGGGTAGTCATTTTAATTTTTAATTTTTGTATGATTGCGTGTTGGCAATATGCTATCACAATTATTCAATAAAGAAAGATCATTTCTACACAAATGAAGATTTCAAAGCCTCTTTCCCTGTATTCCTACCAGGAGAACACTTAATCAGAGTGCAGCAAGTCACTGTAACATTGTTACGGCATGCATTGTTCCCATCACTGAGCCAGGGGACCTGGTAATCATGCAAGTCATCTCATGTCTTCAAGTACTGCTAACAATGGGATACTGAGAAGGGCTCCAGTGACAGGATTACATTTCCTGGCACCTCCAAAGGGAGGCTGCACATTCAGAGAAGACAGCCAAAGCTCATTAGGATTGACAAAAAAAAAAAGCACCTCCAAGAAGAGCTACAATAATAGTTCCTCTTCCCACATGCTCCCTCTTTCTTGGCATTAATTTATGTTCAACATGTGTTTGCTATGCCTTGTAAATCTCCTGGCTCTGGGACCTTCCATATTAAAACTCATTTTATTGTGCATGTCATTTGCATAATTCCAGTTCTTTCTCATCTCTCTTCATGTTTTCCTTCTCTCTCTTTCCTTTGCCCCGTTCCTGTCTCTTGCTCTCCTCCTCCCCTCTCCTGCTCTCCTATTCTTCCCCTCTCCTGGCCAATTGTCCCATGGCTTTTCCAGTTTGGTAGGTGCTTATGAACACAGAACCCATGGGCAAGCAGATGAGGTGGCAGAAAAAGAATTCAAGCACCCTAGCAGGGAAAGAGAAAGCCAACAACTAGGGATGTGTGAATGCAGTTCGGATGTTCGGGGTTCATCTGAACTCAGCAAGTTCAGACGGCTGAACCGAACGTCCGAACAGAATGTGGAAACACCTGAACAGTTTGGGCACAATCGGATAAGTTTGGGCAGTGTTCGGGTGGGAAAAACCTGGCTGGCAGGCCCGGGGGTGGGGGGGAGTCAGCTGAGGAGGGGTGGAGAGGCTTGGACTAGCAGCCAGCCTGTCCAATCACCATCCCTCTTTTCCTCAGACCCTGGTGTGGCAGTTTGCAATTGGCCACGGGCTAGGCTGCACAGAGCCAATGGAACTTGTGGTAAGGCGGGCGCAGCAAGTAACAAAAGTAATTACCCTCCCCCCTTCCAATTAATTATGAGCTAGCCAGATCCTGTCAGAAGATGTTTTCAGAACTCTCCCTCTCCCAGCAGTTTTTGTTCCTGCCAATCCATTGCTATCCTCCTCCTATTTAACCCATTCCCACAGTTTCATTTAACCCATTCCATAGTTTCATTTATTTAGATTAGATTAGATAGATTTAGGTGTTATTTTTATTTTATACCCCTCCCTGTGTTCTTTCTCCCAACCCTCCATTGAATCCTTCCCTCTTCCCTGTACATACCCTATCCCTGATTCCCTTCCCCTGTTTTGGGATTTATTTAGAGTAGGATTGGATTGATTTAGGTTTCATTTCAGTTTTGTACCCCTCCCTGTGTTGTTTGTTGTGAGCTGTCTGTGTCCCCCCCCCCATCCCTGTGTGTGTGTATGTGTGTCTCTGTCTCTGTCTGTCTGTCTGTCTAATTAGATAGTTACTATAGATAGATAGTTGTAGGAGTTAGCGTAGTTATAGAAATAGATAGAGATAGTGTGCAGTGATTCAGTTTTAATATTTTATAGTGTGTTTGTAGGACAAGGCCTTTGTAGATATTAGATAATATTACATTTAGTTCCAGAGGTTTTAGAATAGTTAATAGCAGTTAGAGTTAGTGTGTGTGTGTGTGTGTGTGTGTGTGTGTGTGTGTGTGTGTATATATATTAGATTAGATTACAAATTTGAATAAATAAATAAAAGAAAGTATAAATCTTCCTGTGCACTATTTGGGTGGGAGAAATGGAGAAGGGAAGCAGGAGAGGCCGGTCTGCTGCCCATAAGGCGGACAATGGGGCACATGGCAGAGGTGGCAGGGGACGCACCAGCGGAGTGGCAGCAGGCATCAGAAGCAACCCGAGCCCATCACCATGCCCCAAACTGCACAGACCTGATTTTGGGAGACCAGCTTCAGAGGCTCCCAGCAGTGCCACTAAGGGCGTGGTTTGGCATCGCCTCCTGCCAGTGTTGTCCACTGCCATGTAGGGCACTGGAAGGCCTGCAGTCCAGGAGGCTGTGGCTGCCTCCGCTGTGGCTGCAGGAGCAGGTGCTTCCGGGTCGGATGTTCATCATGGGCCACCAATGTCCCCCATGATTGATGTGATCCACAGCAGTCCAGGGCTGGTGGATTCCACCCCAGCTGCTAGAGGCAGGACCCAATCCCCGGGCAATGGCAGCAGGGAGAGGAGCAGCAGTAGCAGAAACAGTAGAAGCAGCAGCTATAGGGGGCACAGGGAGAGTGGCAGCAGCACGGGCAGTCGATCAGCCTCAGGGTCCCAGTACTCCCCTTCGTGGGACATATCTCAGATTGGGAACAGCGAGGCAGACACTAGTCCTGTGGAGGAAATGTCTAGTTCTGAGGCAATGGCTGTCCCTCTGAGAGCTGTGTTGCCACCAAGTTCTGTCCCTTCCCATCAGCGCTATCAGTGGTGTTTCACCCGGTGTGGTCCAGAAGGCAGAGGGGGCAAAAAAATCCTCTGTCTGGGCACATTTTAAGTTGGTGCGGGTGGATGATCCCAGGGAGGTGCAGTGCAGTTTGTGCCAGAAGGTGGTGAAGCATGGGCAGGTGCTCACCAACCTTGGCACAACTGCGATGGTGAGGGACCCGAAGGCATGCCACAGTGCTGTGCTGCTAAGTGGGCAGGCAGGAGCCGTGGACGCCAGCAGGTTCCCGACTGCAGCGGCCAGTCGTCCACCTCCATCAGCGGGCAAGCGTCCTCGAGCAGCTACCTCTAGCAGCAGGAGCGATATTGCTGTTAGGGGGGAAGAGCAGCAGCAGCAGTGTCAGTGCACCATGGAGGAGCTGGGGTGGGGGCAGCTGACAAGTCCATCGGCAACTGCAGGACGTAGAGGGTGGCGTGGCTTTCAACTGAAAGTCATGCGCATGTAGATGGAAATGATTGTGCTCGATGGGCAGTCCTTCTCGGTGGTGAAGGACATGGAGTTTAGGCACCTGATTGGCTTCTTGGCCCCCCATTTTAAGCTGCCCTCGCGCACCAACCTGAGTTGGCAGGTGGTGCCAGCTTTAAAGGAGTGGATGAGGGAGCAGCTGGCATGGGGCTGGGGGTGCCACCGTCCACTTCACCACCTCTGGTCAAGTCGAAATGTGCAGCACGCCTACCTGGCAGTCACAGCGCACTTGTGGCAGGACCCGGAGGCAGCATTTGGGAGTGGCAGGAGGGGTCCCAAAGCAGGGTATTGGTGGGCCCTGCTTCAGGCGGAAGTAATGGATGGCCCCGACATGTCTCAGAACACCAAGGCAGCCCTGACCGCCATGGTGAGGGAATGGGTCACGCCAGGTGATCTCTTCCAAGGGGTGCGTGATGATGGACAACGTGACAAACATATTGAAAGCAGTCCATGAGGGGGGCTTCACCAGCATCCCTTGCGCCACACACATCCTTCACCTGGTGGTCAGGGATTGCTCTGGGCTTGGGGGAGAAGGAGATTGGGGCAGGCACCCTTAGCCCTGATCGAGCTGTGGAGGAAGCTGGCCGGTTTCTTTAACTGGAGCGTGAAGGGCAGCGACCTCCTCTGGGTGAAGCAGGCTGAGCAAGGCTCCCCAGTGCACCAGCTGGTGCAGGATGTCTCCATTCGGTGGAATTCGACGTTCCTGATGCTCGAGCGGCTTCTCGAGCAGAAAGCCGCCTTGCATCAGGTTCAACCGGTAATGGACAGTGGGGCACCTCCAGGGTAAAATGGGGCAGAATGGGAGATCCTGGCTCACACTGTCTTCGTTCTGAGACTGTTCCTGGTCATGATGGAGACCATCAGCTCCTCCACGGCCACCATCAGCCAGGTGACCCCTCTGGTCCAGAGTCTCCTCAGGAGGCTGGAGGAAATTCTCCAGGGATGGAATTGTGGCCCTCAGGGCAAAAAACTGAGGTGGTTGCCCTAGTAAGGCAGATGAAGGCAGGGATGAAGGCATGGTTCAATGAGCTCCTGCAGCAGGAGGAATATGTCTTGGCAACCATGCTGGACCCCAGGGTCAAGGGCAGTGTGGCACATCAGACACTGTTCTAAGGGCACTGAAAGGGTGAGCTGGTGGAGAGGGTCCGGCAGGCAGAGAGGGCTTTGGAGAGTGTGCGGCAGCAGCAGTAGGATGCCCCTGGGGATGGTGGGAGTGGGAGAAGCCACCCCTTTAAGCCGGCGGGGTCTATCTCTGCCCCAAGCCCTAGCAGTAGCAGCACCAGCAGCAGGCTGAGCAGCAGCAGCAGCACACCTATTGCCAGCAGCAGCTGATATGTGCAGGCCACTCTGGCGAGCATGGGCCCATGCACAGCAGGGCAGGCAGCGTGGCTGAGGGCAGTGGTGGAGGTGGTGCCAAAGGACAGTTACATGAGGGAGTATGACAGTGACTCAGCAGCAGTGGAGAGCTACCTGGAGGAGGAACCATGCATCAATCCCAGCAGCAATCCCTTGGCCTACTGGGCCGGCAAAACCAATGTGTGGCCGGCCCTGTCCAAAGTATCCAAGGGTCTGTTGTCCTGCCCAACAATGAGTGTCCCCAGCGAGCGGGTGTTCTCTATGGCGGTGGACATTTTCTCTCTGCACCACCTGAGACTGGGGACCAAGTTGGTTGAGCAGTTGTTGTTCATCAAGTTGAACCTTACACTGCTGGGATTCCCCGAGCTGCCCCTGGACATGGATTGATGGTGCAGTGGCACACACCATCCCATTCCAGGGGCAGTCTTGGGACGGGGCTCCTCCTCAATCTGGGCTGGTGCTGCTGAGGTGCTGTCCCTCCCTCCCAATGCCTCAGTCTGCCTTCCAATGCTCATGTCACGCTGCCTGTCTGCGCGCACCTGTGGGCAAAGCTCGAACCTTGCCTCAGCCTGCCTTTTGATGCTCATGCTGTGTGCCTGTCTGCCCGCCCAGGTTGCCAAGATCAAACCCTGCCTCAGTCTGCCTTCTGATGCTCATGCCACGCTGCCTGTCTGCCTGCCCTGGTTGCCAAGATTAAACCCTGCCTCAGTCTGTTTTCCGATGCTCATACCACATTGCCTGTCTGCCTGCCCTGTGGGCAAAGCTCGAACCCTGCCTCAGCCTGCCTTCTGATGCTCATGCCACACTGCCTGTCTGCCGGCCCAGGTTGCCAAGATCAAATCCTGCCTCAGTCTGCCTTCCGATGCTCATGCCAAAGTGCCTGTCTGCCCTCCCAGGTTGCTAACCTCAAACCTTGCCTCAGACTGCCTTCCGATGCTTATGCCACACTGCCTGTCTGCTGGCTCAGGTTGCCAAGATCAAACCCTGCCTCAGTCTGCCTTCCCATGCTCATGCCACGCTGCCTGTCTGCTCGCCCAGGTTGCTAACCTCAAACCCTGCTTCAGTCTGCCTTCTGATGCTAATACCATGCTGCCTGTCTGCCTGCCCGCCCAGGAGGCCAAGATCAAAGCCTGCCTCAGTTTGCCTTCCCATGCTCATGTCAAAGTGCCTGTCTTCCCGCCCTGTGGGCAAAGCCGAAGCTCTGCCCCAGCCTGCCTGTTTCTCATGCCAAGGTGCCTGTCTGCCTTCCCTGGCAACCCTGGGTAATGTGCTCCACTGGCCTGGTAATCCTGCTGCTGCTGTCTGCTGGTCCATGGGTGCTCTGCCCTGGCAAATCCAAATGTGCCCACGCAATCCTGATGCTGCCATCTGCTGCTGTATGGGAGCTCTTTCCTGGGAAATCCTGCCATTCTGGCTCCAGGGGTGCTCTGCGCACAGGAAAATCCTGATGATGCTGCCTCTGCAGTGCCACAGGCTCTGTGCCCTGGCCATCCAATCTATGCTGCTGCTGCTGCTGCTGATGCCACCTCTGTTGTGCCATGGGTACTGTTCCCTGCAATCGAATCTTTGCTGCTGCTGCTGCTTCTGAAAGTTGCCTCTGCTGTGCCACAGGTACTGTACCCTGGCAATCCAATGTCTGCTGCTGCTGCTGCTTCTGCTGCCTCTGCTGTGCCATGGGTACTGTGCCCTGCAATCGAATCTTCACTGCTGCTGCTCCTGAACGTCGCCTCTCTGGTGCCATGGGTACTGTGCCCCGGCAATCAAATCTCTGCTGCTGCTGCTTTGCTGCCCCTGCTGTGCCATGGGTATTGTGTCCTGGCAATCCAATGTCTGCTACTGGGTGGCCACGTGATTCACCACTGGGCAAGGCTTCACCAATATGCAGAAGAGCTTGTTGAGATCCAGTGAGTAGGATGCAAGTCTGCAACACCTGGCCAGGTAGAGGTGCCAGCCACCAAGCCCTGGCCGGGCCTCTGCCACTGCTCCACCAATGCCAGCCAGCCTGCAATGTCTGGCCAAGTAGGGGTGCCAGCCACCAAGCCCTGGCCGGGCCTCTGCCACTGCTCCACCAATGCCAGCCAGCCTGCAATGCCCAGATGAGGATGGGTGCCAGCCACCAAGCCCCAAGCCTTCCCAGCCTCTGCTGCTGCTGCTGCCTCTGGGTCTCAGATGGCCAGCCATGCCCCCACGGGCACCCTCAGGGGCCAAGTGCCAAGCCTGCCTGCCCGGGCAACCCAGGGTGCCAAGCCCCAAGCCTTCCCAGTCTCTGCTGCTGTTGCTGCCATGCCACCACGGGCACCCTTGGGGGTCCATTGAGCGCCCCAAGCCTCCAGGAAGCCAAACCTTCTGAACATTGGGGCGGGGTGTGTGTGTGGTCTGAACTCCATGGGGCTGAACTCATGAACCCGAACTAAGTTTTCAGTTCGAACATCTAAACTCAGTTCTGTTCGCACATTCCTACCAACAACCTAAAGAGAGTTTGCATGTACCTGCCTTTAAAGAACACACAGGGATATCCTGAGAGATAGAAAGGGCTTTGGTGTAAAATATGGCAAGTCATACATGTGATAAAGGAAATATGGCTTACAAGTCAAACCATTCAGTATAGATTAGGTGAAGTACAACTGAAGTGGAGGCAGAGATAACACAAAGGGATTTGTCTGTGAGGGAAGAAGAAATCTACTGGAATTTAGACAGTAAGTTCTTTGGAGCAAGGTCTGTTCCTTGCTATGCATGTGTGCATATTTTAAAATTTATTTATTAATTTTTTTTATCCCGCCCCTCCTGCCCATAGGGCAGCCCGGGGTGGAGAACAGCAACAATCAATAAAACAATAAAACAGTTTAAAACAGTTAAAAATACAATAATGCAGGGGAAACCCACCCCCACCCCCTTCTGAAAGCCTGGCCGAACAACCAGGTCTTACATAAATGCCGAAATAGCAGGAAAGGGGGAGCCAACCAAGCCTCCTCCAGGAGCGAATTCCACAGCACAGGGACGGCCACCGACAAAGGTCTAACATCAGTGGCCACCCACCTCATCCGGGGAACCTCCAAAAAGGCTCCCACAGATGATCTCAAGGGTCGCACAGGCACATGGGGAGTGAGGCAGTCCCGCAAGTAAGTAGGGCCCAGGCTATGAAGGGCGTTAAAGGTTAAAACCAGCACCTTGAACTTGACTTTATAGGCAGCCAGTGCAGAGCCCAGAGCACTGATGTCATGTGCTCCTTGCGACCCACCCATGTAAGGAGATGGACCGTGGTATTCTGCACCAGCTGCAGACTCTGGACCAGCTTCTTGGGCAGCCCCATGTAGAACACGTTGCAGTAATCCAGCCTTGAGGTGATGAAGGCATGGGTGACAGTGGTGAGGTCGGAGTCTGAGAGAGATGGTCGAAGCTGCCGGACAAGATGCAGCTACTGAAACGCACTCCCTGCCACAGCCACAACCTGAGATTCCAGGCTGAGCCATGAATTGAGGAGTACACCCAGACTCCGCACTTGAGAGACCATGGGAGGGCAAACCCCCCCAACAAGAGGAGATTCAACCTCCCCCAAGCCCTCACCCACCAACATCACCTCCATCTTGTCAGGATTCAATTGCAGATGGCTCAACTTCATCCATGCCCCCACAGCCGACAGACACTGGAAAAATAGGGAGACTGTGTGACCTGGGTCGGTGGAAAAGGAGAGGTAGAGCTGAGTGTCATCAGCATACTGGTGACACTGCATGCCCTGAAACCCTCTCATGATCTCACCTAATGGCTGCATATAGATGTTAAACAAGAGGGGGGATAGAATAGCACCCTGCGGGACTCCACACATGAGGTCCCGGGGGGAAGACGTACACTCCCCCAAGACCACCCGGTGACTTCTCCCAGCCAGGAATGAACAAAACAAGTCCAAGACCGTTCCGCCAATCCCAGCACAGTCTGCAGGCGGGTCACCAACACCTCATGATGGACTGTATCGAATGTAGCTGAAAGATCTAGCAGGACCAGTAAGGTCTGATGACCCTGGTCCAATGCCAGATGGAGATCATCAACCAAGGCCCCCAATGCTGTCTCCGTACCATACCCAGGCCAAAACCCAAACTGAGAGGGATCATGGAAACCGGTGCGGTCCAGATGTTCCTGGAGCTGCCGTGCCACTGACGGTTCAATAACCTTCCCTAAAAAGGGAAGGTTAGAGACCGGCCGATAACTGGCAGGAGCATCAGCATCAAGAGATGGTGTCTTGAGCAGGGGCCTAACCACAGCCTCCTTCAGGCAGTCAGACACCCTGCCCTCCCGAAGGGCATGGATCTTGCTCACAAGTAGTGGCATGAACAGATCCCAACAAGGACTCCACATCGGCAGGTGACACCACCTGAAACTGATCCCACAAAACAGAACAGGACGGGGCATCCATAGCCCCAAGATGATCCTCTGCAATAACTGTGGTACCGAAATCATGGCAGGTGACACCATCTGAAACTGATCCCACAAAACAGAACAGGACGGGGCATCCATAGCCCCAAGATGATCCTCTGCAATAATGTGGTACTGAAATCGTGGCAGATGCGAGCGATCTTATCTACAAAGTAGTCGATAAACTGGTCACAGCAGTCACTGGATTGCTCTAGGTCCAGGTGGAGGCAGGCAGGACTGACTAAGCCTTTCACCACCTGGAAAAGCTCCGCTGGACGTGACTTTGCAGATGCAATAAGGGCATCAAAGAACTGCTTCTTTGCTGCCTGCACCGCCACAGCATAGGCCTTTAAACTGCTCTTGTGCTGCGATCAATCATATTGGTTGCGAGTCTGGCGCCACCATTGCTCTAACCGCCTGCTCTCCCACTTCAAACCCTGCAGGCCCTCAGTAAACCAAGGAGACCTGCGGGAGACTCAGGAGGGCAGCGGACGCCTGGGAGTCACTCTGTCAATCGTCTCTGTCAACAAGGTGTTTCAGAAGGCTACGAGATCATAAACAGAGCGGGTATCAAGGTCCAGGGGAAACTCCCCCAGAGCATTCCAGAACCGATCTGGTTCTATAAGTCTCTGGGGGTGGACTGATATAATAGGTCCTGCACCCCGTTGGGAACTGACATGCGCCAGGATGCATGCTTTAAGGAGGTAATGGTCAGACCATGACAAAGACTCTAGCCCCCTAACTTCTACTAACTGACCCCCTGCCTCAAGGCTGGTGCAGAAAACCAAATCCAGTGTATGTCTCACCTCATGTGTGGGGCCACAGATGATTTGGAACAAGTCCATGGTTGTCATGGAGGCCATGAACTCATGCCTCGCTCCTCCAAGATCGGCATCAGCGTGGATGTTAAAATCCCCCAGGACCACTAATATAGGGGTCCAGAGGATCACATCTGACACACCAGATCAGCAAGAGCATGTAGGGATGCTGCCGGGAAATTAGGTGCATGGTACACCAGCAGCACCCCTAGTCTGTCCCCGGCCAAATCCAACACAAGATGGAGACACTCAACACCTGGTGGAGCCTGCACCGAATACCTCCTAAAAGACAATGCATCCTTGATAACAATGGCTACAC